>CM053619.1:41561959-41579198 GCA_028646535.1 Procyon lotor
GCAGCAAGCACTACGGCTTCCTTTCCCTTCCCAGTCCTCCCGTCTGGGCTCCTGCACAAGACAGCCATGTTCAGCCATCCCTGCAGCAGCAGCTCAGCCAGCGGCCACAACGACTTCTCAGGATGTCACTCCCAACTCATGGGTCTCCTCCCGTCCTCTCTCTCTCTCACCTTAACACCTGGGCAGGAATGCAACAGTCCGAACTGGACTAGGAGCCAAGTTCAAGGGACAGGGCCCAAGAGCCCATCTGCTCCTGGCCACTGAGACTGTCCTCCCAGGTCCATGTCCACCTGATTTCTCTTCACCAAGCACGTGCTCTCCCAGAGGCCCTCCATCGCCTCTGCACCTTGACACACCTTTATTTTATGCAGTATGTCAATCCCCTGATGTGCCATCTGTCATAGAAGACAAAGACTAAGTTCAGAGATGCTAAAAATACAAAAAAGAGGGAGTTTTCGAGTCTGTAAACTACGGTATCTGGCAAGCACGGTGCTAGTCCCTTTACTCATTTTATCTAAGTCCCGGTGCGCATCACATATTATTTTTCCTATCTGACAAGTGAAGACACAGCCAGAATTCCCAGAATTCCCATCTAGGACTGTCTGAAAGCCTCCCACAGCAGCACGCTACCTCCCAACAGAGACGAGCCTCCACTCCTGCAGTTCTTACCATGACGGGCAGGACAAGAAGCTCTCGCCCTCTCTTGCCATCCACGGGGCTGGGCGGCTCAGATGAGTAATTATTTGGGTCTCAGATGACTGCAGAAGCATCCAGCCAGCATCAGGAGCAATGCCGCAAACAAACTTCCAAACGCTCAGAGGGGAGTTTTGCATTTATGATCCTAAGACTCTCTCTTTCCCATCAACTTTATAGCCTCCTCGCACTTCAACACACAACCATTCAAGTGGATTTAATGATCCAAAACATGCGGTGCTCTCTGCTGAAAGTGGGATTTAGAAACAAAAAGTACATGGTTCCTCGTCAATCTTAAAACACGTCCCTATTATCAAAGATTTAACAAAGAAGAAAGTCCTAGAAGGTCGGGTGGGGTTGCACACTATAGAGGGTGAGAAGAGAAAGAGGTCTTTTTTTTTTTTTTTTTAAGGTTTATTTATTTATTTTAGAGAGAGTGGGCAGCACAAGCAGGGAAAGGGGCAGAAGGAGAGGGAGAGACATCCCCCAACGGACCCCCCACACAGCACAGAGCCATACGCAGGGCTCAATCCCAGGATCCGAGACCATGACCCGAGCTGAAACCAAGAGTCAGCCACCCAACCGACTGAGCCACCCAGGCGCCCCAAAGAGAGGGGTCTTGAGAAAAAGACACCCATTACTATGGGTACTTTCACAAACACGAATATGGGACCACTCCCTAGTGGAGTTTTTAGAAATCACCACCAACAGGGAACCTCAAAGAAATCTCTCCAAGGAAACTACCAAACTACTCCTCTCCCAGATTTTGCTTATTTGGTGAGATGGGTATGACTTTATCATGAGCTCTGGTGTCATTATTCAGCTCTTTCTTCTCATTTTATACTGAACACTGAATAGGCCTGGTTGTAGATTCTAATTTGGATTCACAATTACTCAACCCTCCCCTTTGCAGTGAAAGAATCATACATCCCCACTCAAAACCCCACTTCCCTTCGTCCCCCACTGTCAGGGCTGGGCATGTGAGCTGCTTGCACCAATGAACGTGAGTGGATGTGAAGGTCACAGCATCCCAGCAGAAGATGTAAGAGGGATTGCCAGGTATAAGAATTCACACAGGGCATGGAACCACATCCAGCCACACACGCCTGTGGGCCACTGAGATGTCCGTTGTTCCAGCATGGCTGAGTGCACAGCTTTGGGTGAAAAAGTCGCAGAACAGAGCACCAGGAACAGGACTCGGTCATTACGCATTGGACAAAGTGCCACAAGAAAGAGAAGAGCTCAGAAAAGGATTAGCTCGTTTCCAGTAGGGTTGAGAGAAGAAAAGGAAATCTAAAGAATCATCAAGAAGGAAGGCTCTCCCAAAGTGAGAAGTCCAGAGCTGTGGGGCAACGAGGGAGCGTGCTCCGGGGTGCAGGAACACATCCACTCAAGGAACATTGCGCAAGCTCTGGACTTCTCCCGTTTGTCCAATAGGATTTCAGAACTGATACGCCTCAGTGATAGCTACGTGGCTGCCATATTCTTCCCCCTTCCAAGTGGAAGGCTGTAGCCTTTATCCATGTGGATAGTAAACTTTTGTTTTAGTTGGTGAGTCTCTAGATCAAGAGCCACTGAATCCAGACCTGGCGAAGAGTCTGAAAATAACCGTGAGATCCTGAAATTCACACCTGATTCCACGACCGGATGAGAATTTTAAGGTTTCCTTCGTTGGGTCAATACTGAATTTATTTTGTGGCTGGAAGGAACGGAAGAATTTATTGGTGACTGAGAGGGAAGACCATAGCAAACTCTATCACCTGCACACTGATTCATGCCTGTCTCCCCTCTAGAGGATTTTTACATTCCCACCTGGACTTGCAGAGCCTCCCTAAATGTCAAGTACACCTCCCAGCACAAGGAGAGGTGTTCCCATATGATCTGTTGGGCAACAGACGGGAGTGGAGATGAACACCAGACCAGAGCAGAACCCTTACAAGGCATGCCTTGTTTCCACCAGCTCTCTTATGCGTCCCCTCCACCGTGACACTGGGTATGTCCCTATAGGGGATGCTTCCTCAGCTGGGACCCGGAAGGCCAAGACAGGTGGAGAAGAGACACAGCCAACCTGCAGCCTGCGTGTATCCTGAAGGCAGAATACACCTTTGTGGCTGTAAGCCTCTGAGATTTGAGAGTAGCCCGGCACAAGGCAATGCTGACTCTTACAGCTTATGATGCTCAGATAAATGAAGTCAACACTAAAAGTCTTGGCAGTACACAGTCTAATGTCAGGAATATGCCTGGAGTTACATACGGGCCCTCAGGCCTTTAAATCATCATCTTTCCTGGGAAGGAGCCTAGAGGACCCTTGGCTCTATATAAATGCTTCTGCAAATGTTGAGCAAATGCCATCATCTCTGTGAGTCATCTAGCAGTGAAACTTAATAACGTTGAAAACAAGAATTCAAACCACGATTTTTTTTTTAAACCAGCCGTGTTTTGGACAAAAAAAATTGGATCTAGAGTTTGTCCTCATCTCTCTTCTCACCAACCTCAACAACGCCAGAGACCAGGGAAAGGCCAGCTCAAGCCGCAAAGGCCAAAGAGACATGAGAAAATGGTCTGAAAATCCAGCACCAGGGAACGGTTGTGCCTTGGGAGGCCCTGGAGAGCAGCAGGGACAAATGAGTGCAGGCCCTTCTGGCTTTGGAATAATTATTTTAAATGTTTTGGGGAAAGAAAAATGTTTTGAGAACATTGCCGTTGTTACAATCATGCCCAATCACAACAAAAATAGACTGGGGTTTTTTGTTGTTGTTGTTTTAGTTTGGTTTGGTTTGTTTTTTTTAAACTCAGATTGTAAATCTGGATTGTAAATCAACCCAAAGAAGCCCCTAAGAAACTTTCAGAAGCCTCTGGCATCATTTCAGAAGCCTCTGGATGCCATCATCCCAAATTGATCACTTCTAGGGGGTTCTAAACTCATTTGTTCAGAGCAGTTCACATATCAATCTTATTACTTTTTAATCAGTTGTTAACTTTTGACTCAAAAGGGGATTACAGAGCACCTCAGAATGAAGCTCAGGGGCATGTGGACCCTAGTGGCCCTTTTTGCTCCTGACCCAGCTCCCCAGGAGACACTTACAGACCGGGCTGTAGTGGTCTGTACTGTGCTACCAGAAGACTCAAAGTCTTCTTCACAGAGACATGCCCATGGGAGCTAGGATCCGAGTTGCTGGACGGAAGAGACCATTTATCCTCATCTGAACAGCACCCAACATTGTGAGAGCCCTGGATGCCAAGCTTCCTGCCAGCGACAATATCTGGTGCCCCAATCCTTGAAGTGAACCAGTGTTCACCGAAACCTTTCCAAGCCTGTCACCATGTTCTTATGGCTACACGTCTCAACGCATATTCTAAAGAGGATCTCATTGATGTTACGTAGACTGGAAGGGAGCCCATGAGTTTCAGAAACACTATTTTTGTTTAAAAAAAGAAGAAGAAAAAAGAAACTCTAGTGATTTTAAGGTTTATAGAAAGTACCCATATCTCATAAGTTAGCATTCACTGACAAGGACTAGTGGGAATGCCAACTCCATTCTGCACTCATGTTCCCCTGCCCACAAGCATGTTAGTAGGCAGCCTGTGAACAGTTAGTTACCTTTCGTGTTCCTAACATGTTTGAGGGGCAAAGGGCATTGGGCCCAAACAGTCTATCAAATCAACAGGCAATTTCATTGCTTACGTAGAGCAATATTTAATTCCATCTGGAAGTAAATATATCAATACACACATGCATACATGCACACATAGGCATGCAAACATGCACACATGTGCACACACACACTAGAGTCCTCATGCCCCCTTGATGCACGCAGAGAGTATCAATGAAAGGGAGTATTTGCAGTATCCTCCTGACGCATATACCAAAGTATATGGGTTATATACTAGTCCAAAGAACATGGATTGATAAAGGAAGGAACCATCTGATGATTTTCAATAAGGTACAATTGATCCAGAAATAATGATTAAGATTATTGCAAAGAAAAGGATTGGGTTCTTTCTTAGACAACTGTAACCACCCCCTAGAGACCATAAAAGAAATCAAGCATCAGAACTGTAGTATGACTATTTGTAATTGCTGGGTAATGGTCTGTTTTAGGCAGCTGCTTCTCCCATAATCCTTGAAGGCAGAGACTAAGTTCACAGATTAGACTCAGCCAAGCAGAGTGGCTGGCTTGATGGAGTATGAATGAATGAATTTAATTAACTAATGAAAAAAAAAAAAAGAAGAAGAACATGAAAGTGCCTTACCAAAGGAAAAGAAAACGAATATTTGCAGCACCAACACTGGTCCTACCCTGACCAGAAACCTGGTGGGCAGATAAGGAAACAGAAGAATAATGGGGAATCCTTACTCCAAGCGCCAAGAAAGGCACACAGTTCCAGAACGTCCCCTGAAGAGGTTAGGATTGGAGATGAGCACGGGATGGAAGGAAAGAGAAGCCAAACCGGGCAGTGGGTAGGGGAAAGTTGAGACTGAGACCCTTAAAACCAAAAAGGGTGTGGCTTCGAAGGGAAAAGACTGAGCTTCCAGGTCCTCAGGGCCCTACCTGCTGGTTTTCCATCTCTCTCCTCGAGTCGGTGCCAATAGTCTCACACCCTGAACATCCCTAGTAGCACCACGGCTTCCAACTGCAAGTGTGCGTACAAGCCCAAGATGCCTTCGAGATGGAGGTGATGCAAATGAAGAGAAGTTTTCGACCACCAGATAGAACCACGAATGGGCTTTCTTTCACTCAGTCAACAGACAGGCCTCTAGATCCTGGTGTGCACCAGGCACTGTGCTAGCCAGGCCTGACACGCTGGAAATTGAAGGTAAAATGTCTGCAAACTCACAGAGGTGTGCTTTTTTGGGGGAGAGGGTTTCTAGCAGCGGCTCTCAGCCAGGGGCCATTCAGACTCTGAGTTGGTATCCTTGTGCAAGACCCAGCCTGCTCTCTTATCTGCTCCCTGCGCACAATGCTCCGGGGGACCTTTGGAAACATCTGGGTTGCTTTTGCCCTACTGTCACATTGACTAGGGGGTACTCCAGCATTTGGTGGCTGGGGACCAGGGCTAAGCAATATGTAATGTGGCCCCCCAAAGAACTGTCTCGCCCCCAAATGCCAATAACCCGACAGCGGCGTATGGCGTTCATCAGGAGCTCGGATGGTCTCCCCGCCATGAAACAGTCAAGACAGATGTCCTGAGGATGACGGGTTGGGGTCAGCGTGGGGGGGTCTTCATGTGAGGGGCCAAATAAATAAGAGGTGAATAGCTACTTCAGAGTACCTACACAGACATCATGGAAACCTTAGAAGAACCGTGACCTAATTTTAAGCCACCATTTCTATTTAAAAATTTTCAAATAACTGAAATGTTAAATTTTAAGTTTAAAGGTGCATCTTGGTTTCTGAAGAGAGAGGAGAACTGGTACCGGGCCCCTTTGCTAGTCACTGGTATCGGTGGGGTCCCAGGGGTCTTGGAACCCTCAGGACGGTGGCTTTCCTTTCGGTTGAGCTCCCAACAGATGAAAGGAAGTAGTTACCAATTGGTTCAAAGAAGACATTGTGCTGGGAAGATAACACGCTTCTCTCCATTTAATGGGCAGTGCTCTGGACTCCCTATCCCCCTTCCCGGGCAAGGAGGTGCTCTTGTTGGCCCCCACGTGCCCAGGGAGAGGTGGGGGAAATGTCTCTGACTCTTGCCCACCTAACTTAAAAGCAGAATGAGGGTAGGAGGGAGAACAGAGCCCCCTCCGCCCTGGGCTACAGCTCTCCTCGCCAGCCTTTCAGAGCACAGGTCTGCAGTTAAAACGCCCTGTCCTGCTGGTCAAGTCGTGTGATCAAAACCTGCCTCCGTGCAGCCTTCTGCATTCAGAATTTTAAACAAGCTTTCGGAGCCCCACGACTTCCCATTAGCAGGCCGACGGGGAAGCCAGGAGGAGCTCATTAGTTCTGGGAGAGCCATTTCAATCCAGTTCTGGTTGTAGCCTTGCCTGCTCCCTCCCTTTGTGGTGTTAAACAGCGCGCAGCAACCCCCAACCCCAACCAAGGCCTCGCTCCCTGCGCCCAGTCCTGAAAATTGGCTGAGCGGCAGGACCATGTGATCCAATCACTAGCAAACCTGGGCTCTGAAGTCTCCGTCAGCTAATAGGATCCCATTAGACACCAGCGCAGAGTCTACCCTCATCCCCCCTGCTCTTTTCCAGGCTGAGACCAGGAGAGAGCACAAAGGGGAGAAGCATGGTACAATTAGACTCCTTGGGTTGAGTAGTGTTGGATCATAAGACCCTGCAAAGAAAGAAAATTAATACAGCAACGCTTTTTCCCCTGGCTGCGGCAGACATGGAAGCAATAAGCCCATTTGGACACAAAGCCTTAATGCCTCTAAGCAAGTAGGGCTGGATGATGAGCGGGTGGAAACAACTGTCACCATGACAGACACTAAGAAGGATGACTTCAGGACAAATAATGAGAGACCTCAAGGGCGGGTACCTAGACTCTCACAGGGGTCCACCCCCAATGTACGGCAGGGAGTCTGACAACAGATCGCCTGGATGGGTTTAATTAGCACCGCATGCTCATGGGCTTCCGCTCCGACACGTCAACCCAAATCAGGCCTAGGGGAGAACTTCACCCAGGTTGGATTCTCCAGAGACAGGGGCGGGTGCAATCTGCCCACGTGGCTCTCCAGACACAGAGAAGCAAGCGCCTCTGAAGAGCTTTTCCAACTGCTGCAGCTCCTGGGAAGGGCTATGCTGGGGCCGCGGCGGCACCCTGCGCCCCACGGAGCCCAGGAGGACTCCTCAAGTGCTGCCCATTCTGAGAGCAGGGAGGGGCTGGCCTCAGAGAGAGAGGAAGAAAGGGAGAGCACAGAGGAGATGAGGAGGGTGGCGGGCACAAAAAAAGAAGTTCCACGGGTGAGGTCTGAAGAGGTGAGTAAAAGAGACCAGGAGAGAAGAAACGAGATAAGATGAAACCAGACAAGGGGAGACGCAGTCCTGTTAACCAGGCTCAAAGGTACTGCTGGACCACAGGAAAGGAGGGGAGACGTTACCATGGCAACACCTGCAGAGTGCAGGCCCAGGAGCTGAGCCCAGAGAAGGCACCTGCAGCCCCTGATGGCCACGCCCACGATGTTCCTGCTAAGCTGTGAGTCTGCCCGGGCCGGTGCCCAAGCTCCCACTCGCAGACTCCAGGATCTCAGGCCAGAAGCCACTGCCCCAAACTTTCAGGTCCCATGAGCCGACAGGCAGAGGAGGCCTTGCCCCAGATGTCCTTGGTAGGCTCAGGGATGAGCAACCTTGGAGCAGGAAGAGGGGTTCAGCAAGTTGCTCAGCCCAAACTTCCACACTGCACAGTGAGCCCCTCTAGAACTCCCCTACCCAGCCTGTACTCAAATCCTGCCAGTGACGGGCAGCTCAGCCCCCTGACCCGGCCCAGTGCTTATCACTTCAACTTTCGTTCTCTGAGCTAAGACACTGTTCTATGTCCTGGGCAGAGAAAAAGGAAAGGGGAGCAAAGTCCATTCTCATGCTAATGAAGGGAGCCCAAGTTACCACCACACCCCCGATTCTACCCACTTGCTCTTACACACACACACACACACACACACACACACACACACACGTTCTCTCCTCCTCACCTCCCAGTTCTCTGTAATTTTTCACATCTATCTTATGGTGTATTTTTCCTTAATCACACATTGATGCTTCTATGAATTTCTTTAGGGATTTCCTTTTCCTCGGAGAAACCTCCTCTTCCAGCTCAGGGCTAATCTGTTCTTTTCCAGTGTGGCCACTCCATCCCTGAGTTGGCCCAAACTGAAATGATGTACATCTCTGTCTGAGCACTTTGAGAGTATTATAGACCCAAATGTGCTCAGTGACTGGAGAATACATACGCAAACCTGAAAGCTTTCTGTACTTTTTAATATGGGCTGCAAAATCTCCACAATCTGGGCCAAAAAAAAAAAAAAAAAATCCCACATCCAGGCAACCTGAGCTCTTGAGCCATTGAAGCAGCTGTCCTTCTAGAATAATGATGACTAATATTCACTGAAAGCATACAAAACACTAAGCACTATTCTAAGCATTTTACATATATCATCCTCACCTAGGTTCATAGCAGCTCTATGAGGTAATTACTGTTACCCCCATTTTGGAGAGAGAAACTGAGGGGAAAAAGGTTATGAAGGTTGCCCAATGTCTACTGCTAAGGAGTGGAGTCAGAATTCAAACCCAGTCCTACTGCAGAACCTATTTTTTGGCCCATTCCAACTCTGTATCATTTCTTTATTGTGACATCTCTTAGGAACCTGGTGGCTTTTCAAATATGTATGCCTTTCATCTACCAGAAACCTAGAGATAACACCATACTTAATAGTGAAAGAATGAATGCTTTCTCCCTAAGATTAGGAATAAGGCAAGAATGTCTACCACTCCTATTCAACATTGTATTAGAAGTCTTAGCCACTGCAAATAAGAGAAGAAAAGGAAATAAAAGGCATACAGATTGGGAGTAATAAAACAGTCACTTATTCACAGACAGAACATAGATAATCCCAAGAAATCTACAAAAAAAAAAACCTCTTAGAATAAATGAGTTTACCAAGGTTGCAGGAATAAGACTGACACACAAGAGTCAATTATATTTCTTTAAAATAGCAATGAACAATTAGAAGTCAAAATTTAAAATACAGTTATCATTTATAATAGCATCATAAGAGGAAATACTCAAGTATAAGTCTAACCAAATATGCGTAGCATATTTATGCTGCAAACCACAAAATGCTGATAAAAGAAATTCAAGACAATTTAAATAAATGGAGAGTTATACCATGTTCATGAAATAGAAGACCAATATTATTTAAGATGTCAATTTCCCCTAAATTGATTTATAGTCAATGCAATCACAACCAAAAGCCTATCAGGATTTTTTGTAGATTTTAACAACCTGATTCTAAAATTGGCATATAAAAGCAAAGGAATAACCAAAACAATTTTGAAAAAGAACAAAGTGGAAGGACACATTATATCTGATTTCAAGATGTAAAATAAAGCTACCACAATTAAGAGAGTGTGATATTGGTAAAAGGAGAAGCACATAAACGAGAGAAGCAAAATGTAGAGTCCCAAAATAGACCCATACAAATATGGTCAATTAATATTTTACAAAAGCACAAAGTCAATCCAATGGAGAAAGGTCAGTCTTTCTAATACATAGTAATGCAACAACTGAACATCCATATGGAAAAAATTGAACCTCAAATTGTACTCCACTCCTTATCTAAAATTAAATAAATAATTCAAAATGGAGGGTTCTGCGGTGGGAGCACCAAGGACATATTCAAGACCCACTTATGGGACCATTAGAAGCTTCTATATGTTTCAATAAACCATATAAAATGGCCCACTGGCTTTCGAGGAAGATCTGAATCCCCTTCAGGGCTCAATGTCTCCTCACTGTTTTTATATGTACAACAGCAGCATCCCTACCGGAAAGAACATAATCAATGTTTACTATGGTTGACTTGAGCAAACCTCACCAAGGCTCACTGAGGATCGGTGCTGTGGTATCACCAGGGGAGCGTGATCTGCTCAGAAAGAAAGCAGACACCTGGCCCACTGTATGCGAGTTGCAAGAGACATCTTATGCATCTTCTCCTGCCATCTCCGGTGATTGCCTCTGCCTCCCCTACCAGCTGATGATGAGTTTGGGATAATCAAGGAGTCAAGGAGCCCTGAGAATTAGTTCTGTCTGGGATGATCAAGTAGGAAGTCACCGGTACATCCCTCAATAGCTCCAGCTCCAAAATGCTACAAACCCTCGACATCATGTTTCATTGAGACAACTGATTTAGTCTTAAGACACTTGGAGCTATTTTCTTTCTCCAGCCCTAGGAGGGGAAACCCACTAGAGGGAAGAAAGGGAAACAAAATACCATAATGCACACAACCTAAATAAGATGAATAAGGGAGGTCCCTGAATAAGGGAGGTCAGACAGACCGCGCGTGCTAAGGAAGAGCGCCTGGGACAGATAGAGCTCAGCGCAGACTCCTTTTCTTTAAGGCAGGACTGCACTGACCCCACCCCAGACGCTAAAGTTGTTGGTGTTGACTGCACAGATTCAAACCCTACTCCTTCTGCTCCCTCGCAGCCCCTGCCTTCTTCTCGAAGGCTGCCTGTCTCCATGAGTGGAGCCTCCCGGTTCCACGCGCTCACAACCAGCTTCCACTCCTTCTTAGGTACTTTCCATAACAGGCCCAAGGAAAAGATAAACGCTGGAGGGGGGGGGGGGCCCAAGTGGAGGGACTCCTGAAGACCTTCAATGCTTGCAACCAAAGCACTACCCTGTGCTTCTCTGTCGCTTAAGCGGCACGTGCAAAAAATCCCACGGAAAAACAAAACGCAACGGCACGAAGGGAACCCAGGTTTCGTGGCTTTGACAGCAGCCCCCTCCATCTCTGGGTAATAAAAGCCTGGCAGGAATATCCTAACAGGGGGCTGGCACTGCCCAAGCCACTTGTCTGCTCTGTTTCCCAAAAGCACATTAAAAACACATTTCCCAGTGTAATGGACTTATGAGCTGAAATGAATGTGTCAGAACTCTTATAAATATGATAGAACCTGCTGGCCCAGCAAATGTTAAATTTTGCATAAGGAGACAGTATCCCTAACTCCTCGGTAGACACTTAATGAATATTTCAAACAAAGAGCCCCAGCAGCTGCTCCACAGGCTCCTGATGAATTAAATGGGGTTTTATAACTGCTAGGATTAGCCTCCCCTTGTCGCCTCTCGTTTTCTCCCGTCTCCCTCACTCGTGCGCGACACACGAGCGCCTCCTGACTAACCAGGTTCCTGGAGCCAGGTGAGGGAGTCATCACAGGAGGGGACTGGTCAGCGTCCCGAGTTGAGAAGTGTCCCCCCAAAATTCCGCGTCCACCCAGCACCTCAGAACGTGACTTTACTTGGTTGGAAAGAGATTGGAATCGCAGATGTAATTAGTTAAGAGACGGTCACACTGGATTCGGGTGAGTCCTAAATCCAACAACCGGCGTCTTTACAGGAGAAAGAAGAGGGGATCAGACTCAGACACGTAAGGGACGAGGCAGTGGACCCATAGCGAGTAGACTCTGGAGGGGTGCAGCGACAAGCCAAGGAACGCCAGAGCCACCGGAAGTTAACAGAGCCCAGGAAGACTCCTCCCCGGAAGCTGTCTGAGAGGGCGGGGCCCTGCTAACTTCCGGTCTCCGGATCTAGGAGAGTAGGGTTTTCTGCGGTCTGCAGCCACCGGTTTAGGGTACATTATGGCAGCCGTAGCAGGTGGATACTGTCAAGAGAAGACGTCTACACGTTCGTGTGTGCATTTGTATTGATCTCCCCCAAAGATACCTGAGCCTATCATTTCGCAGGATGGCCAGCTTTGCCCCGCCCCCTTAATTTCATTAAGCCTAGACGGTGCGCTCGCCAGCAGCTTCAGGCGATCAGACTTCAAGTCACCCCGACTGGCTTTCTTGGTGCTGACCCGGAGAACGTTTTTGGCTTCATTCAGCCCTGCTCTGTACCCCTTTCTCTGCGTCCCCAGCCCATCTGGCTATGAATCTAACAGATGAGATGGCAGAAATACAGTGAGAGGATCTAGAGGCGCCTGGGCGGCTCAGTGGGTTAAAGCCTCTGCCTTCGGCTCAGGTTATGATCTCAGGGTCCTGGGATGGAACCCCATGTCGGGCTCAGCAGGGAGCCTGTTTCCCCCCTCTCTCTGCCTGCCTCTCTGCCTACTTGTGATCTCTCTCTCTCTCTCTGTCAAATAAATAAAAGCTTTAAAAAATAAAGCTTTAAAAAAAATAGTGAGAGGATCTAAAAGACAGAAAGAAACCAGGAGAACTCTGTTCTCTTGCCACCTGGTATTCCTTTAAGCCAATTACCCACAGGAAGATGACCTTTTCTAAAAAATTGTGAAGTGCTGCTAAGGGCAGAGTGGTGTGCCCCTCAAATTCCTATGTTGAAGCCTTAACCCTTGTATCCCTGAATGTCACCGGATTTGGAGACAGGATCTTTCAAGAGGTAATTAGGTGGAAATGAGATCATCAGGGTGGGCCCCTAATCCTGTCTGACTGGTAAGGAGAGATAAGGACACTGCACAACAGAGGGGAGACCATGTGAGGTCACAGGGAGAAAGCGGCTGCCTACAAACCGAGGAGAGGGGCCTCAGAGGAAACCAATCCATTGGACACCTCGAACTCAGACGTCCAGCCTCTGGAACTGGGGGGAAATAAGTTTCTGCTGTTTAAGCCACCCAGTCTGTGGGACTTTGTTACAGCAGCCTGAACAGATTTATCCAAACTGTCTCTAAGCCCAGACCTTGTGAAAATTTATGCACCCCAAATGACTGCCTAGCTTAGGAAAAGGCACACAGACGGGAAAAGTGTTACTTGAGCATTCAGGATTAGCTGACATATGATACTCTCCAGAAGCACAAGGATCCATAACATGTATGCACCTAGGAATGTTTCCAGGAGCGGGGACATGTCAACAGTTGCTTGTCCTACCCACGCAGGGCCCTGGCCAAGGGGGTATTACGATGTGACTTCCTTCTTCAACGTCCTTAATGTCAAAGTGCTCCTGGGGATTATTTTTATTGAACACTTTGCTCTTCGTCCTTCTGCAAATTACTTTCCTATTTCCCTGTATTAAAATGTGGCGTGTTTTAATAGCCCCAGTACTGCTGCCATGGGTTGGCAGGTGTGGCTCATTTCCAACCTTTTAATTAAGAAACACAGGCTACCGGCCCTAGTCCGGAAGGGAGGGGGCAATGCCAGGACCTGCCTACTTTCCCAGCCCCAGACAACTCTGAATTAGGCCGGGAGAAGACTTTGAAGTGTCTCCTCACCAACCAGTTACGGGGACAGCGGGAGGGGGAAGAGCCTAATTGCTAAAACCACATGCCAAGATATTAAATTTACATTAAAAACTGTGAAATTGAAAAAAAAAAAAAAACTGAAATTGTTCTTTCATCTTTAGAAGTCTAACCGATCAAAAGTCAAAGTTACTAAGAAACTTCTCATAACAAACCTAAACATGTGATTTTAGAGGCCTGGTTACAAAGAAACATTCAGAATTTCTCCTAGGAGCTACCTCTGACTCCTTATAGATTTGTTGACTAAATTTGACAATAAGTATTGGGGACAAAAGGAGCATCTCCTTTAAAGAAGACACTAAAAGAAGATATGGAAGAAGAAAGAAGTGATTGTCACAGGAGCTTGGAAGCTGTTTAAATAAGTCCTCTCTGCTTTGCTAGGATTAAGTTACTACAAGGAATGTCAGTGCCAAAGAAATCTGGCAGTTGGGAGTGGAACACACAAGGATGGGCTTACAGAGAGAACAGGCAGCTGTCTTGTGAGAGGGGATTTCTCCCTGCACAGTGCCTTTGCCACATACCCCCACATCCATTGAAAAATAGAATCCTCCAAAGATCAACCAACTTGAAAATCCACCTTGCAGGTTCATGACCCAGCTAGAGAATCTGTCCGCAGTTAAAATGCAAACGTGCGAGCAGGAGTTAAACACTGTGGATTTTTGGATACTGCAGTGTTCAGCGGTTGTATCCAATCTTCCCAGAAGTGCCTAAGGGAGGATGTTTAACTGGGAAAACAGGGGAGAGCCCAAGGTTAAAAGGGGGCAGTAGGATACCTGGAGGAGAAAAGAGGGTGTCCTGAGGAGGGACAGACACTTTGGAGAACACCTAGATTTCATTCTGGTTCTGGACAGGCAAGCCCCCCCCCCCCCGGGTGCTAATCTGGGCATCAGGCACATGGGAACCTTGAGTGAGAAGAAGCAAATCCTCACCCTCAAGCTTAGTTCTGTCTTCACAGGAGGATACAACCCAGCAAGTCAGTGGCATAACCAAGAAGGAATTCGAGATGTTAGACTAAGATAACAACAAATCGATGCTGCCTATGGGCTGGTGATGGCTGCCCATGCAGACCTATAACCCCCCGGACATTAGGTCTGTGTTGGTTTCATTTTGCAAAACGTGGCTTCCAATGGACCAGGCTGTCTAGTTAAAATTATTCCTGCTAGGCAAGTTCTCCTATTATAAAAGAATGGGACATTAAGGAAAAAATCTGTTTCTAACTAGAGATCCTTATAGCTTATGCTTTCCTGGCCCCCATTCATTTACCCCTTCAACAAGATTTGGAAAGGTTTACGGAAAATAAGCAGGTGCTACTTCACAACTAAATAATTCCCCAAATTAAATCCACCTCTTTCTCTACCGGAAAATAATGCTACTCCTGTTCCTTCCACAGATGCACACAGAATTACAGATGATTCTCCATCTGCCATGCTAATGGGTCAATGGGGGAAAAAAAAAACCAACAACAACCTCATTCTTGAAGAAAAGTTTCAATGCCCTCCCTCAGAACAAACAACAGATTGAAATGGGCAGTCAACAATCAGTAAAAGGGTGGACTGATTCACTTTTCACTACCCTTCTTTAACCTAGAGGGAGTGCCAGAAAAAAAATAAAAATAAAAATCCAACTGGGTAGCTCAATGGGGAGGGCTGAGGAAAATTAAAAAAACCAAAAACCCAAAATCTAGATGGACATCAGGATCAGGGAGCCATTGGAAGTGTGATGGATGGTATACACCTCTGGCTTCTAAAAACACGTATTATTTGGCATAAAATGTCAAAAGATACATGAACCCTTTGGTGCCCATTCAAGGACCCCGGATGCATAGAACTTCATGCCTAATTTCGAGAATTTACTCAACAACATAACCGCCCACAGAGAGGTACCCCTAAAAAGGCTCTCTGCCACATTCTTTATAAAAAGCATTTAAGACTGGAAACAACCTGCAGCGCCATCAAGAGGGGACTAATTAAGATCATGGCCCAGTAACAAAAATGGGAAAATGTTTTCACTGAAAAACACAAGGTAAGAAACATCGGGCCAATTATTTCTGAACATATTATTTCTGAAAGGGCACACAAAGGACTAGAAACAGCGTGTGTGCCTGAGATGGAAGCCTGGACCATAAAGGGCTTGAAGATGGATGAAAAATCACTCTTCTATTTTGAATCCGTGTGATTACTTTTTTAATTAAAAGAAAACTAGTTGGCAGTAGATAAAGAAGTAGCTGAATGGAGAGAGGGAGGGAGAGACTGATGGTTTTAAAAGAACTTCTGGTCTAGCTAAGTCCCAAAAGATCCCGAGCCCTGAGAACAGTTGATATCGTAACACATCTAGCGCCAAGACACAAATAGAAAAGTATCTCCTAAACGCTCTCCCCAGCTCAGTGGGGCTGCCGCCGCTGCTCAGAGCAGCCAAACCTTCTCTCCCGCAGTGTGGCTTTTGTGGCTTTTCCTCTCGCCGAACCAATTATGAAACTTTATAACAGCAGCACTAATATTATTTTTTAAAGGCTGATGTTATTCACTAAATATCCATTAAACTGATGATCTTGCTCCATTTATAGTCTGCCTCTAGGGCAAACCCAGAGAGCACAAATAATGCATCTTTGGGCTCGATCTGCATGGCTGGCCAGCAAATGGCCCTTATCAGCTTTGGAGTCTTCAGCTGCCCGACGCCTACAGGTGTGTCCAGGTGAGCAGAAGGGCGTCCTTTCTGGAGATGCCTGGGCACCCTTGGCCTCGGCAAACCACGTCTGTGCTCTCACAAGGGATCTTGGCCATCGCATCTGACAAGTTAGCAATGGCAAGGGAGGAGCCACTCCATTCTCGACATCTTTTCTCTGGTTTTAGCCCCAAGCCCGCTGTCTACAGAAGAAGTAGGGATTGCGGGGGCATACGTGTCACAGCCTGGGACCTCACTAAATTCAAAGGGAAAGAAAGGCATCTACCTCTCCTCGTGCTAACTGGCTCTTCATTTAGCCAAATGCCCTGAATGAGCGTGTGATGACGAGACAAGGAGGGGAATCTTCCCCCGAGGCTGGAAAACCCTGTGCTCCTTCCAGTGTACCCTCTACCCCTAGTCAGCAGGACACGGCCTGGCTGCCATCATCTCCCAGGTGCAGCAAAAAGAAGAAAGTCATGTGGATGGAAAGGAGCATTCGGGGTCCATCAGACAAGGGGAGACGGAGGGCCAAATGCCACGTGCCGTAATCCCAATCAGCCCAGTCCCATCAGAGGGGTCCCGGTGCACTTGGCCCGACTGGGAAAACAAAGACCCTGTGAGCTCCCGCATGGTAAGCAGGTGGTTTGGAGAGCGACAGGGAAGGAGGGCACGGGGCCAGACATCAGCCGGGCCCCACACAGTGGCGGGCTGTGTCAGGTGCATGCACAGGACAGACACGGACCCTTCCCCCGGTCCTTCCTCTGCCACCAGGCCTGAGCCTCGGCTGCCTGACTCAGACCGGGGGCTGCAGGGAGCTTGCCTGAAAGAAGCCCAGCTCTACCTATCCGGATGGAAAGTTCGCTCTCAGGGAAGAGCAGGCTGGGACCCTCCGTGTCAGACTTCTTCAGCGACGCCGGGGCGAAGTTCAGGGCCAGGGCCGTCGGGGGATCTTCTGCCACACCCTGAAATAAGAAGCAGTGA
>CM053619.1:41579698-41614022 GCA_028646535.1 Procyon lotor
CCTTCATAATGTGCTTTTTTTTTTTTTTATAATGGGATTGGTGCATCACCAGGGAAACGAGAGGGAAAGAGGACCACTTCACTACAGCAGAAACGCCTCAGCATTCAGACGCCCGACGTCGATTATTTGGCCCATTTAGCAAGGTGCAGTTTGGGGGGCCTGGTTTTAACTGAGAACAGTGGTTTTCAGGCTGGGTGATTCTGACCCCCAGGGGCCACTGGCAATGGGCACATTTTTGTGCAGGGAGTGGGGGAGAGAAACAGTATTGGCATCTACTGGGCAGAAGCTAAGGAACCTACTAAACATCCTAACTGCACAGGAGAGCCCCGTCGTCCCCCCCCTAAAGAACGACGCAGTCAGAGGTCGCCAGGCTGAGGCTGAGGGAACAATTTGGGATGCTTTTGAACGATTTAGGGTGGTCAGGGCCCCAAAGCTCCCCGTGTGGTTGGTAACGCTGGGAAACTCACAGACCCTCTTTTTACTGCGAAGGTAAGAATTTTGCCACTTTTCCTAGGAAGTCTGCCTGCCTTCACGGATCTGCAAATTCTTAGGAAGCAGCCACCATATCCCAGAACGAGGCCAGGTTCTGGCAAAGCAAAGTCAGCTTTGAATCTCAAAGCCCTCGTGAATCTTGAGTTCTCCTTCCAGAGACAGATGATAGAGTAACAATAAATGCAAAACCGAGTGCCAGGAAGTGATAACGCAAGATGACGCGGGAGTCCCAGCCAGTCAGCCCGGAGTTGTGCTCAGGGTTTCGGCGTCGGGCGGGGCCTGGTTCCAGCACCTGACAGGTGCACCAGCTGGCCGGGAAATGTTGAGGATGGAGCGCCCCCCTCCAGGGAAGATGCTGAGGGGGGCCCCCTCTGGTGTTTGAGCAAAGACCTAGAAGTCACGGAAGAAGCCGCACTGATTTCTGAAGACTGCGTTTCTGGCCAGGCCGGACGAGGCTAGCTAGCATCCCCACGCCCCGCCATCCCCTTCCACTGTTTTATCCCACCTCCAACTGGCTTAGAAGCTGTCCTTCTAAAAGCTAGACAAGGACCCAGCACATCCCACCTGGCCCGCAGGGCGCACCCACAGAGTGAAGCCCAGGATTGCGTCCGCACCCCATGCCTGGCGACACTCCCCATGCCTCCCTGAGCCCAGACACCGGCCAGCCTCCCGGCTCCCCTCCCGGACTCCCTTCTGGGATTCTCCATGTCACTCACTCTCTCCCTCTCTGCTCAACCGCTGATGGGGACAACAGAAATAGAAATACATCCCTCGGAATTTCAAGGAACGGCCCCTGTGGGAGATGCCAGGGCTGCTTTGGTGGCTCGACCATAATGCCCATGAAGGTGGGGGAAGAGTCAGGAAGTATCTGCAGGGCTGACCCCCCCCCTCGCTCCCTGCCCCCCACCCTCCGCTGCTCCCAGAGCTTGAAGATTGCAGGGGGAGGGGGCGCTGCCTTGAACAACAGCCTTGGCCAGTGCGCCAGTGACCCGGACCCCGGGGAGAAATTCCTTCTTACCATCCCCCTCTTGCTTTGCTGACACGGCACAGCCCTCTCCACTGGTTGTCACTGCCTTACATGTCTGGGGCTTTTCTGTCCTTTTGTAATCTCCTGCAAAGCTTTACCAGTCGTGCTCCCCACTTGATCCTTGCCGGCCCTGCGAGGACAGCAAGATGACAGCATGAGGCCTTCCAGGGCAGACAACTGACTAATGCAAGCTGCGCCCAACTCTCCACCCCAGCCCTGAGAGCCGGCTCTGCCACCCATCGGCGGGGGATGGTTCTGGCAGGTTCCGCTGGGCTCCCTGGTTGCGGTTGTGGGGTCACCAAATGCCAAGGTGCCAGACGTGCAGGCTCCTCAAGGTACAAGTCTCGATCTTCCTCTGCACCACCCCCTCCCCCCAAGTCTTCCTCCGGCCCTTCTCCCCCATCCTCCCCCACCTCTCCAAATCCGGTGTGGTCCCGAAAGCACGAGGCAACACCACCCAGGGCTACGGAACTTGAGACTGCCGTCTTCTTGTGACAGAATTATTATTAATTATTGTTATTATTATTATTATTAATGGCCCAGAGCAAGTGTCTGGTTCAGAATAAACACAGCCATTTCCACCCACTCTGGAAGGGCTGTGCAGAGGGGCAGGAGCTGGAGAATAATTAACACTTTCCAGAAGCCAAAGAGAAGGAATGGAGAGGAAAAGAAAGAAGAAAGAAAATGTGGAGGGGGGAAAGGGGAGGGTGGAGGAAAGCAGCCCCCAGGATGCCTTACATGAAGACATAAAGGCTTCAGAAAATAATGAGTTTAGGGGCGCCTGGGTGGCTCAGTGGGTTAAAGCCTCTGCCTTCGGCTCAGATCATGATCTCAGGGTCCTGGGATCGAGCCCCACATCGGGCTCTCTGCTCGGCGGGGAGCCTACTTCCCCCTCTCTCTCTGCCTGCCTCTCTGCCTACTTGTGATCTCTCTCCTGTTAAATAAATAAATAAATCTTTAAAAAAAAAAAAAAGGAAAGACAGAAAATAATGAGTTTATCTCCACTAAGAAATAGAGTCCAGGTGCCGCTCATCGGGGTTTGCTGACCCGGGCACGAGTGGGTGAAGCACTACCCGATGAAGTTTCTGGAGCCCCAGAGAAATGAGTCCCACAAGGAAAAGCCTAGAGCACAGCCAGGGGGATGAAGCCACAAGATGAAGAAGTCTGTAAGGGCAAACGGAAGCCCCTTGCCAAAGCACAACGGACACGGGCCCCTAGGAGCCAAGGCACCGCAGGCCCCAAAATTCACTGCAAGCAGTTCAGTGCATTTGCTCCAAGTCTGAATGGCTAACTTCCACGTGTTCACCTGCCTCTGGCTCTTCTCCCACTAGGGTGTCCATTGCGGCGAAGAAGGAGCAGACCGACCTCGGATGCTCATGGGCACACTGCCTGCCATGATCGCTCAGGCCGGGGGACCTCGGAGTCATCCCGGGGCACCCCGGGGCATCCCGTCCCCGACCCCACGGAGTGCGGCCTCTTTAACGAGGTTGACCAGCAGGTCAGAGCTCTCTGAAGAGGAGTGCAGGCAAAGGTCAGAGGATGACGTGGTGCCCCTGCCAGCCGCCCAGCAGTGATACACCCCAATGGAGAAGGGACCGAGGGTCCGAGCAGGGCCTTAGGGCAAGCCAGTGCTACGGGAGGTGCCTGGAACCCCCGTGGGCTGAGCCTCCTCCTCCACCGAGCCTCTGCCTCCCATCATCCCCACTTCACCCAGACACACAAGGTGACATTAAATAATTGATGCTGTTTTTATTACCGGGAAATTGCAATAATAATGACACTCGTAACACAATCTTAAATTATTCCAAATAACAGAAAAAAATTAAATGTCACCCCTGATCACTACCCAGAACAGGGATGACACTTACATAATAGATGACCTTCTCTGCCAGGGAGCCCAGCAGCAGCCTGCTGCCCAGGGCCTGGCTTGCCTAAGGGGACAAGTGGCTGGCCTCAAAGCACCAGGGACACAGAGCGGTGGAGACCCCGAGGCGGAGGGTACAATCCTGCCTGAGGCTCTTTCAGGCAGGACACTGCCATCTTTCTTATCTCAGTTTCCCGATGTGTTTAGGGATCATGGGTCATAACTAGGAGCCTTCCAGACAAGGAAAATTGCAGCCCAAAGAACTTGGTCCCCTGCCTGTTTACCCCACCTGAGCACGCTAGGATTGCACCCCTAACTCAGCCTACGTCCCTTCTCCCCATGGCAACAGCACAGCATCCAATCAATAGCCAGCAAAGCAGGTTTTCAAGCTTCTAATTGCTCGATACTGGATACTTCTAAAATCTGGGCTGAAGAAGACTGAGCTCCCTCCTCCAGGAAGCCTTCCTGGAGAGACCCAGCACAAGTGTTGCATAACATACAACACAAAGACCCAGGTGACCACAGAAACATTTAGGACTTGAGAAAGAAGAAAAAGAGGGATTCGTGCAGAATGGGAAAGCAAAGGATTCAGAGTATTCAAGGCAGTCTAGCTAAGGGCAAGAAGGAGGGCTTCCCACTCACGCCCGCTTCTGCCCTCCTTAGGATGACAATGTACCACCGTCAACATCAGTCCTGAGACCACGTGAGGATAGGGAGCCCCCTACTCTGTGACTCATCACCCAAAGGCTCCGTGTGCACGCCCCTTCCTGGCAGGAATGCTCAGAGTGGGACAGCCCAGCTGTCCTCAGCTCCCCTTGAAGGTAAGACCTTCCCACTCGGAAGCCCATGATCCCTCAAGGCCACGTCTCCCCCCTTCCTGCCCACATCCTCTGTGACCTTGGCCTGGAGCTTCAAAACAGCAGAAGTTAATTACGGACTTGTAGCTATATTTAAGCTACGTAAATCTGCTATCACTCGGACTATCTTTTTAGGGACAAAACCTTCTTCTATTTCTGATGCCAAATTATTATTCATAATCAAGCCTATTTAATCACATAAAACTGATTTTAAAGCACATGGCTCTGCAAAGATACAGCTCTCCGAGAGCCTGCCAAGACAGCCTTCCCGCCGCTGGCCCAGTAAGTGTCTCCATCACACATGTGTTCCAAAGAGTCAAGTCTTCTGCTAGCGTGGCCGACAGGGAGATGGGGGTTGGCAGAGCTTTCCAAACTATTCTGTGCTTTCTTGTCACTCGAAATATAACTTTTCCTTGAAACAAAACTACAAACCAAAAGAAAGACAGGTACCTACGTATAACGAGGCCTCTTCTTCCTAACCCTCAAGGATTAGATCCATCACTCTCAAACTCCTTCTCGGCCTAGTTGTGGAATTCATTAAAATACACCTTTATGATCCACACTCAGCCTTTCCTGGCTTCTCAGCAGTTTGAGAATCCCCAGCTGGGCTTTCTTAGGCAACTCTTTCTTACCTATGTTCTCCTTTTAAAAAGTAGCAGATCCCTCCAGAAATCTGCAAAAGGACAAGATTTCACTTCCCAGAAAAAAAAAAAAATGCATGTGTATCAGATGCTTATTGCTAGGTAACAAAACACCCCAGAACTTAGTAGCTTAAAGCAATGGTTATTAGTACCCCTGAGTCTCCAGTCAATGGGGTGCTGCTACCCATCTGCTGTCTGGGCTCAGTCAAGGTCGCCTGGGCCCCTGGCTCATCCAGGGGCGGGACGGTCCAGGGCGGCACTTGCATCTGGCAGCCCACACGCTGCTGGCCAGGAGTTGTCTGACTCTTGGCTGGGACACGAGATTCTTCTCCATGTGGCCTGTCATCCTCTAGCAGACAACGCTGGGCTTTTTTATACAGTGAATTCAGGGCTTGGAGGCCAGCAAGATAAGGCAATGTCCAAGGTCAAGTGCCATTCGAGTCTCTGCTAGGTTCACATCTGCTACCCTCCCATTGACCGCAGCCAAGTCAGTGACCACTTAAGGTGTGGATATGTCAACCATACCTCTTGCTGGGAGGATCTGGCGTCACGCCGCCAGAGTACAGATGACAACAGGGGAGGGATCTGTGGCTGTTTTTGCGATCTACCACAGCACATAGGCACAGACACATAAAATGTTGCACTGAACATCCGGGAGCCCTCGAACCACACGCAGCCCCCCATGGATCTAGCCTGTAAACAACGGCTCCCGATTAAACTCGCAAATTCACTCTCATTCGCCCAAAACAAGTACTTCTCTGATGGGGACCCAAGGACACATTCTTGGAGGTCTGAAAGTTTTCATATCAAAATTTTTTAATTTTGTATTTTCCCTGAAATGATAATTTACAGAAAAGAAATAATAACGACAATCTGAATTACCAAGGTGACCCCCCTTTATGACCAAATCCTACTGCTCAATCTCAGGGCCTCTGTTTGCATTCATGTTTACGATCGAGTTGGGCCGAGCTAATTGCTGTGCGCAGATTCAACAGACAGGTTATGTGTTTGAGCCAAGCCTAACCCGATGATTTCTTGGAGCCCTACACAGATGACAGAGGCTTCCAAGTAGTTCTAGAAGAGCAGCTGGAGAGCGGACTCCATCTAGCAGCTTTCGATGGACACACATGCCAGAACCAGTGTTAGAGAAAGCAACTCGGTCTGCACAAAACCGCCTGTTAGTTCACACTCAGCTTCTAACGGGCCCTCTCGTGTTGTCATATGTGATTCTCCATGCTTTCTTCTGATTTAGACCGACAGGCAGCATCCCCACCCCCGTGACGGGCTGAACTTCTCCACCACCAAAATTCCTATACTGAAATCCTAACCCCCAGTACCCCGGAATGAGACTCTATTTGAAGGTAAGATCTTTAAAGAGGTAATTAAATTAAAATGCAGTTGTTGGGATGGGATGTAATCTAAATCTGACTGGTGTTCTTATAAGAAAAGGAAATCTGACACAGACACGCATGAGGAGAAGACAATCTGAAGACCAGAGACAAGATGGCGGGCGACATGCCAAGGAGAGAGGCCTGGAATGGATCCTTCCCTCAGGGCCCTCAGAAGGAACCAAGCCTGCCAATACCTTGATCGTGGACTTCTAGCTTCCAGAACTGGGGCCATTAATTTCTACTGTTTAAGCTATCCAGTCTGTGGTATTTTGTTATGGCAGTCCAAGCTGACTGATGCAACCCACCCACCCTGTCATTTTACATTTGAGGAAACTAAGTGGTAAAAGCTAATGACTTGGCTAACATCACATCATTAGTCAGAGGCACAAGCGGGATTTGAACCCAGAACTTCTGATTCCAAATCTCTCTACTCCTTTTACCACCAAAGTGTGGTCAACTAGGAATGTACAAGGCAAGGTACGCCTTAAGAAGCGACCCCACTACTAGTGACCCAAGGAGGGTGTGTGGGAACGCGCACACACTAGGGGCCAAGTCCTGTGCTGTTAGGTTCAGCGAGGAGAGTTGAATGAGCACAGTGTCCAGGCAGGGGCGACCGGTGCTACTGTCTGTCCAGGCCTGCACATGGCCTTTAACATCTCAGCCTACACACGACAGCCTGTGAATCCTCACTTCACGGGTACAGCCAGATGGAACTAAAGCAAGATTCCGTGGGGTAATGGCCCAACCTCATAAATTGGGTCTCCAGGCAACAAGAGAAGAACCTAGAAATCTCATTGCTGGTAAAGACGGCCTAAAATGGAAAGCAAGACCCAGAGGTCGGTCATCAGAAGGGGCCGAGATGCCCTTGGCACCACGCTGGAGGCACTGACCTATCCATCCAGGGAATTGGAGACACCTGCACCAACTCCGACAGAGGAGGAAGGAAGCGGCGGGGTTGAGACCTCAACCCAGCGTCAGCGTTTGTGTCCTGAGCCCCTTTGGCACAGCATGGCCTCCCCCATGCCCTCCTTCCAGCCCACCAGGGAGCGGCCTGGAAGGACGGGACGATGGGGACAGGGTGGTCGGGCCCCCCTTCGTGTGGGGAGGCCTTCCAGCACTGTCACTGCCCCTCACCCTCCCAGTCCAAGTCTCCATCATGAGTCCCTCAGCCTCCCGCCCCTGGCTCACCAGCACTGGTCCCTAGGAGGCCTTGACCACCAGAGCCAGAAGCCTCAAACCATTGCTGAAAATAGTCAGTCTGCCTCCCAATGATTGTGTCTCCGAGGCTGAGACACACAGCTTCCTAAACAGGACTGTGATCAGGGCTTGGGGCCCTGGGGAAGCCAGCTGGGAAAGGTGGAATCAGGGGCCTCTTAATGACTCAAAGGAGGGTGGAGAGGGGGAGGGGCGCCTTGGGGGAGGGTGCAAACCCCTGAGCATTTTTATGCTAAGGAAACAGCCTGCAAATGGCACGCAAGCCACTTCAAAAGAGAAGCTTTGGCTTTGAAGAACAGACTTGATTTTTTTTTTTTAATGGGGCTTTATCCAAGGCATCACTCTGCTTGGAGCAGAATTAATTATTCAACGTTATCTGGGCTTGATGAGCACTTGGCACTGAACGTGAACCTGAGCTGCCTGCCTCTAAGGAACGATTTTCTGCTTCCTGCTGCGGGGAGGCAAAGACCTTATCTTCCCCTTTTCTCTCTTCCTCCAGCCTAAATTCCAAAGCACACACCCCAGGGGAGACGCAGGGCCCACTAGCAGGAGGTGGCAGGGCCCACTAGCAGGAGGTGACCACCGCTGCACAAAATCCCACCGGGTTGGGGGCTGCAAGCATCTGCCATTTCCTATCTCGGCTGCCACAGGAGTAAGGAGTAAGTTTAACTGGGTCCTTGGCTCAGGGTGTCCTCGGGCTGAAATCAAAGCCACGATCTCATCTGAGGCTCGGGCCCGTTTCCAAGTACACTGGCGGTTGGTGGAATTCGGTTTAGCATAGATGGAGGACTGAAACCTGCCTTTACTTGCTGGCTGTGGTCTGGGGACGGCTCCCAGGGACGAGGGGCCACTGGCAGGTCCTTGCCACGTGGCCCCCAACTGTAGGCTATTCACAGCATGGCTGTGTTCCTTCAAGGCCAGCTCAAATCCCTCTGGCCTCAGGAAAGGCCTCATCCCACTTTTGAGGGCTCACCTGATCAGGTCAGGCCTACTCAGAGTAACCTGAACTCAGAGTCAACTGATGGATAACCAGAGCAGTGACCTAAGGGGATGAAATTACAAGGAGGGGATGGATTCTACGGAGCACGCCAGGGCCTGCAAATCTTAGGGGCGAGCGACCTTGAGGTTCCCCCTACCGCATGCCTATAGTACAAAACTCTTGCCTCCGACATCTCCATCACCTTGAGATTTCTGGGGTCTGAATTTCCCCTTTTGATGGCTAAATCGGGAACCATAGGTTATGGGCAAGATCTAGTGGTCCACCAATTCTTTGTAACACAAACTTTCCATCAAAGTCCCAACCGCACAGAGCAAAGAGTCTTCTGACTCCGGAAACCTTGGCAAGTGTCCCAGAGGTTCTGTCTGCGGAAGGAATCTTTAGTGGCCTGAGGGTCAATCGATCCACTCGGCACAGGAAGTGCCCAGAGGCCCCCTTTTAGGGCCCCTGAAGATGTTTCAATTTCTTTTAAAATCAGAAGAAAAAGAAAAAAGAGTGATAATGAATGCATAATAATGAATCCAAGGTGCCTGGGTGGCTCAGCCAGTAAAGCCTCTGCCTTCGGTTCAGGTCATGATCCCAGGGTCTTGGGATCGAGTCCCGCATTAGGATCCCTGCTCAGCGGGAGCCTGCTTCTGCCTCTCCTGCTTGTGCTCTGTCTCTCTCTCTCTCTCAATAAAATCTTTAAAAAAAAACAAATAGGGGCGCCTGGGTGGCGCAGTCGTTGGGTGTCTGCCTTCGGCCCAGGTCAGATCCCAGGGTCCTGGGATCGAGCCCCGCATCGGGCTCTCTGCTCGGCAGGGAGCCTGCTTCTCCCGCTACCATTCCCACTGCTTGTGTCCCCTCTCTCGCTGTGTTTCTCGCTGTCAAATAAATAAAATCTTTAAAAAAAAACAAATAATGAGTTCAGCCTGCATGATATTCATATTTATACTAACCTAGCTGTAAAATATAACTTTTAGTCTTTTTTTTTTTTTTTTTTTGGTCTTTTTTTTGGTGGAGGAAGGGGCCCATGAAAGTCCAGAGGTAAGCTGGGTAGTGGTGCCTCTTTGGGGTACACACTGGTTTTCCCTGCACAGGTCAGCGGGGATTAAAAAAGGGCAAAAGAGCTCGTGGGGCCAAGGGGAGCCAACCAAGCCCGCGGTCGTACAATGCTGACCTTTGGGCTAAGTGACAAACCAGGACAGTCCCCGGGCCACTGCGGGACAGTGCTGCTACACTAATTAGTGTGAGGGGAACAAATCAGCCTCGAGTTATGAACACAGGGCTAATAAGGCCATGTTTGGGACTGGGATGGGCCACTTGGTTTTGTCAGAGTCCATGGTTATGCAGGACCCCTAATTCCCATCAACTACCTCACAGCTGGGAGCCAAAGGTCTCCAGGGGGACAGAAGGCTATAACTGAAGCAATTAAAATCCTTCTCAAACACCAGAAAACAGGCATAAAACTATTCATTACTAACAATGTCAATAAGACCATTATCCTATTAAAAATCCCATTAAAAAGGAAAAGAAGAAGAAGAAATTGTGTGTCACTGGTTGTTAACTCGAGTTAAGCATTAGCACGAGACGCTGCAGAGAGAGGCGGGGTCGATTCCCCCACCCCCACCCCACCCAGCTAGCCCGACTAGCTTTCAGGCATGGGCATGCCTCCCGAGAGGACTCTCTGTAGATCCCAGCGCCCTGTCTACCGCACAGGGAGGCTGAGTGGATACCCACAGCTGCCAGATCGCCAGGTTTTGAAGATGACGGTACTTGCAGAAGTTTACAGACCTGCTATAGTGAGAAACCGTAGCTTGTATCATAGAGCCGACACCCTGGTGCACTGCATCTGCATACAAGCATGTGTCATGCGTGTGTCCCTGCTGTGCGGGAGGCCCAGATAACAGACAGAGCCCGTAGACATCTGAAATTGGCCTCCACCCAGGAGGGAAACTAAAAAGCTGACATGTCTGTAGGTACCCGGGAGGGGTAGGCTAACTGAAGAGAGAAAAAGCACAGGCACGTCCTCCCAAACGAGAAAAATAATCCATCACGGAAAGCTCCGACCGTCAGGGGAGAGAGTCTGCAAAGAAACATAAACATGTCAGAGGCAAAAAGGGCCTGATGGCTTTCCCCCAGCACATCTGTGCAGGCGAGACAATATGGGAGGCCTTCTCACTGAACACCTTCCGAGTGCACCCAGGAGGCCAGCAAGTCAGCCTCGGCTTACCCAGAGTGCTGGCTGGAGAGACAGTCATTGACAGGATGCTACCATCGAGGAGAGAGGTTAATATGCGGCTTAACCGCCTCATGTCCCCTAGACTAAGGAGCGTGCTCTCCTTGGCCGTCCCTGTTCCTTTCCACCTTCCGTGGGTGCTGTTTCTCTGGGGGAGCAACTAAGCATTCAGACCCCTCTCCTCAGCCTCCCGTCCTCCCTCGGCATCATCCCTCATCTGACCTGGAACAGCACCCTGTATGCCTGCATGGGCACAAGGAGATAAGATTAATGTGTCCCGGGGGGTCTAGAAAGCAAAGTTCGGATGTGGTGGTAGGAGCAAAGGCATATCTGGAAAATTACCTGTTGCCCCCAAAATAGCATGAGCTAAGGGGGCAAGCAGGAGGGAAGGTGTCCATTATTGAATTGGGAGGGGCATCTCCACGGAGGTAAATACGGACGGTGCAAGGCTCGGACGGTGCAGGAAACAGTATCGGCAGATTCACTGCAAACTGGTTGCTTGAAATTGTCTCTTTTTCCCACTATTACTAAGATCAGGACCTGTGTGGGGAGGGATTTAGGTGAGGGTCTGAAGGTCACACGGAGAGAAACGACTAATGCGCAGCCGCACTCCTCCCCACCCCCAGCAACCTGCCTGCCGCCCACCTGCCCAAGGGACCAGGTAGGTGGGGCATCTGACTTCCTCAGCGGCCCCGCCGGCCACGCACACCTGCGCCTTCGTGGTTCGGGCAGAGCCCTTCGCACCAGGTCAGTGAGGCTGCATGGGAAAATGTGAGAGCTACGCTTCGAGATATAACCAGTCTCAGCCCGGGACTATGCTACCCTGGGCCTCCCTAAAAGGGAAAAAAATATTATTTATTGCGGGGAGCGCGGTGCACTGACTTCCCAAGCCACGCTTCTTCTGGCCCCTAAGCAGCCCCCTGCAGGAGCAGGGGATCGAATCCAGAGACCTGGACTCCCCCACTTGAAATGCACAGCTCATGGGTTGCACGGGGAGCCAGTGTCGTGGAAGGGGGAGGTCGCAGAGCCCTGGGAGCTCTTCCCATGCCTGGGACACATTCCCGCAGGTATGGAGCCACGCTATTGGCAGGAAGCAGGAGCACAGGGAAGTTTCAGGGAGCCCAACACCAGGGCCTGGCCTCAGGGAAGGATGGGCAAACCAGCTGATTCCAGGGAGAACACAACTGAACTGGCTTCAGTTGCAGCCGCCAGGATTCAGCCACGCGGGAGAGGGCTTCTCAGGGAGGGCTCTAACTTCTTAGAGGGTCCAGTGTGGGAGAGGGACACAGGGGGTGGGACAAACAGCAGATATGAGCCATGGCAACTGTCCCCTAAACAACACCCTAGGACAAAAAAACTGGGCAGCTCCAGAGCACCAGCCAGGGAACCCTAAGCGAGAACAATCTGCTGCCCATGTTCTCGGCTCTCTCCCTCCCTCTCTTCCGCTCCCACTTCCTGTGCGTGTGTGCGGGCGCGCACATGCACGTGTTCCCCTCCCCCTCTGTCTCTCTGACACACACACACACACACACACACACACACACACACACACACACACACTATATTCCCTATGGGTATTTTCAAGACTCCTGTAAATAAATACACAGAAAAAACTATGCAGAAGGAGACACACCAAACTCATCTCCCAGGTTTCTAGGGAGAAGAAAACCCTGAGAGTAGATGGTGATGGAAGACAAAAGATGTCGCTCTTTAATATTTTGTAAACATCGTGGACTCATCCTGCCAGAGTCTGGGAACTGGTGCCCAGGGAGAAAGAGGCCAGGGGTGCCCGGCACCACCAGTCGGGGCTTTCCAGTACCCACAGAAAGTCCAAAAAGTCCCAAACCATTTGATCTTTATGCTTTCAATGGTTAAAAAGCCAGCTTTTAAAAAATAAGACAAATCAGGGGCACCTGGGTGGCTCAGTGGGTTGAGCCTCTGCCTTCGGCTCAGGTCATGCTCTCAGGGTCCTGGGATCGAGCCCCGCATCGGGCTCTCTGCTCAGCAGGATGCCTGCTTCCCCCTCTCTCTCTGCCTACTTGTGATCTCTCTCTCTGTCAAATAAATAAATAAAATCTTAAAAAAAAAAATAAGACAAATCAGCACTACATAAGTCAGGGTCCTTTGTGGGGTTAGAAAAAAGATGCCAATGGCTTATACTCTCCCTACCCCACCCCCAGACCTCTCCCCTGCAATCAATCAATTAATCAATCAACCAATCAATAGTTCCTCTCAACCAGGCACCTGCTGCCTAACCTTACAACTTTCTGCTTCTCACAGCTGCAAGTTCCCACCTTTACATTGGCAATACTGCTTATTTGGACTGGGAAACATGAGCTCATTACAGGAGACAAGCCCTTCATCAGAAACTGCATTCAGAAACCAGCCACACCACACTAATACAGGATTTCCCTTTCATGCCCGAAACAAAGAGAATCCTGAGTGTGTGTGTGTTGAATTGCGAGAGAGGCAGGGAAAAGAAGGCACGAATAACAGAAAATATATAACAGCCCTATCAACTTAATATCTACATGAAAAATCAAACTTTGACATCTAGCTGAGGGCAAAACTCATCAGAGAGAATTAAGTCCACTGTAATATACCAGGATTTGCCCCGGAAGGCTCTCATTTTATGCCTATTAAAAAGGCGATTGGAGGATTAGCTAAGAGTACAGCAATCCAGGGAGGCCTGAGTCAAAGGACTGTGAGTCCTGGGGTCATGTGGGGTTTCTAACCTCTCCAGGGGGTAAGAGGGAGGCTCCCCATCAGAAGTAAAGCAGAGAACCAGTGGAAAGTCATTTCTCTCTTTTTTTTTTAAGATTTTATTTATTTATTTGACAGAGAGAGAGATCACAAGTAGGCAGAGAGGCAGGCAGAGAGAGAGGGGGAAGCAGGCTCCCTGCTGAGCAAAGAGCCCGATGTGGGGCTCGATCCCAGGACCCTGAGATCATGACCTGAGCCGAAAGCAGAGGCTTTAACCCACTGAGCCACCCAGGCGCCCCGAAAGTCATTTCTCTTGAAAGGACTCCTGCAAGCTCACTTCATCGGGCCCAACAGGCTTTCCTCTGTGTTTCTTTGTCCGTGTCACCCCCGTGGGGCTCGGGACTCAGTGTCCCTGATCGCCTCTCCAGTGTTCAGGGCACAGGCTGACGGCCGGCGGTGCCTCTTCTGTGCTGCTGGACAGGATCACCAAGAGACCAAGTTTCCTGCCTCTGAATCAGTCAGACCTCTTGTTTCTCAAATTTCATGCTTTTCTGTCCATCTCTGCTGACCAAAGCATGAAGCAGAAGGAGAGAGAAGGTAAACCCAGAGTGATGGTGAGCGCCCACTCACTATGGCCCTCTCTTAGGACAGGTTTGGGCGTGGTTGAGAACCTGAGTTAAAATGAGACTTTCAGTAACCAGTTATCCCTAGAATCTGCTTATGGACATCATCAAGGTTTGTATTCACCACCCAACATGTGCACACAAATGCACGCACACACACACACACACACACACACACACACACACACTCACTCAGTTCCCCTCCCTCTCTCTGAAAATCAGTTTATTTCTCAGGTGGCCAGAAATCAGCTCCGGGTTGACTGTGCAACTCTATCTCCCACAGGAAATGGCACGACATCCCCAATTTTCATGAAAACCTCACCCCTTATTCCCAAACCCCTCCCGATGGAGAAGGTGTTCTCTCCTATTTTCTACCCAGATGGAGAGCAGGCATTAAAATCACACAAGTGAGACCGCCATCAGCCCTTGCAGTAGCTCTGCAAGGAAGTTTGCCTCTGACTCGAGTGCAGTGACACCAGCGAATGTGACCGGGTCCTGAGCAGCACCCCTTCAGCCTGGGATGGGGAAGAGGGCCAAGAGCGCACCTGCGGGCCAAACTCTTCCTTCCCCGAAAAGGCAGCCCCCCAGCAGGGCTGTGTCAGGAGCCCAAGGCACCCCCAACCCAAAGTGTAACTGGGCACATGAGACCTAAACCAGAGGGTATGTGCTGTGGCAAGTGCTGGGAATCGTGTACGACTGATGAATCACAGACCTGTACCCCTGAAACAAATAATACAGTATATATTAATAAAAACAAATTAATTAAAATAAAATATTATATAGTATTGGGAGGGGGAGGAAAAAAGAAGGTGGTGGAGGGGACCTCCGATGCAGCCACTTGGGGAGTCAAGATTTTATCTAACAAAGCACCTATGGTTTGCAAAAAGGGGCGGATACCCCGACTTTAGGCCAAGTGTACAGATGCAAGTTCTGCTTCCAACCGGCTCGGACGTGTGCCGCTCCCTGCAGTGAGAATGAAGACATTTATGTAACGAGTTTCACAGGACACCTGGCATGTACTAAGCCCTCAATTAATATTAGCTGCGATTATCATTATCTCATAATTACATGGAGTACGGTGACTGAGGCTGTCCTCGCAGTGGAAACCACGGCGAAGGGGAAAGAAAAGGGACTCGGTGTGGTCAGGCTCCCACCACGGAAGAGAAAAAGGCATCACACGGCGATCAGCGCCACTTTCTCCCTTCGTGGCGGATGGTGGCCATCGTGGCCCATCGCTTTAGGAAAGTGAGGCGGAGGATCGGTGGGCAGGAGGCGGGGGAGGGTGCACAGCCGGGCCAGGTTTGGGCCTATAGACAGCCCCCTCCCCAACCCTTCCATTGGATAGATTCCCTCTGCGGTCTCCCCATCCAACCATAAGCCTAATATTTACCCAGCAAAAGCAGTGTTTGTGTACGTTGCCATCTAAAATCCGATAAGTATGGAGACAGAAAAGAGGCTGCCTGCTTATGAGGCATGAGGGCAAATAAAGCCAGCTCTTTAAAGAGCCATTGAGCTAATCAATACCCCTCGCCCGCCTCCATTCAGGGGCCCTGAGCCCACGGAGACTTAATAATTATTTTCCATTGTTACCTCCCTCGGAGAAGCTTAAAAAGAAAAGGTCACTGTTTCTAAGTTCGTTCTCCTCTGCTTGCCAACGACGGATTATTTCCTGGGGTCTCTGAGGCTCCCTTCCCAAACCACAGCAACCAAAGTCAGTCCGCACAGGGCCTTGACTTTGGACACAGGACGTGGTTCTACGCAAGGAAAGCACTCTAGTCATCACGTTCGGTTGCCTGGGCTCCTGCCCCGCACTTTCTCTACCAGGGTCAGGTTTTGGGCAGACCTCCTCTTGGACATTCTTTTTCATTGTCCAGAACTCAAAAAACAAAGGGCAGACTCTGTGGGAGGTCGGGCAGGAAGGAGAATGGGTTTCTAGACACCACGGCCGGCTCCTCCAACCTGGCTCCTTCCCTTCAAGCGACCACACAGGCTGCCGGCTAAGCCCTTATGCCCCCCACGGGCACCTCCAAGCCTGTTTCTGCTTGTCCTTTTTTTTCAAGGGAATTTGAACTAACAGTGAGATAGAAAAATGACAGAAGCCCTCTTTTCCTTGCAAAAAGTCAGTTCAATTTGTCCCCCGGGGGCCTAGAAAGCAAAGTTCGGATGTGGTGGTAGAAGCAAAGGCATATCTGGAAGATTACCTGTTGCCCCCAAAATCCCATGAGCTAAGGGGGCAAGCAGGAGGGAAGGTGTCCATTATTGAACTGGGAGGGGCGTCTCTACAGAGGTAAATACGGATGGTGCAAGGCTCAGTACAGGAAATAGTATCGGAGGATTCTGTTTAAGTTAGACTAGGTTTGATTAGAAGACTAGGTTTGATTAGAAGAAACAACAAATCGGGCGCCTGGGTGGCTCGGTCAGTTTAAGCGTCGGACTCTCGATTTTTGGCTCCGGTCATGATCTCAGGGTATTGGGATCGAGCCCCGTGTTGGGCTCTGCGCTCAGTGCAGAATCTGCTTGAGGGAGATTCTCTTCCCTCCCCCAGCTCATGCTCCCGCTTTCTCTCTCAAATAAATAAAATCTTAAAGATGAAGACAGAGAAGAGGGAGAGGAGGAGAAGGAGGAGGAGGAAACAGAAAACCCTATCGCAGTAATTAAACACGTAAAGTGTTATTTGTCTCACGCAGCAAGAAGGCATGGAGTCAACAATCAAGGTGGTTCCTCGGCCCCAAGACTTCCCAGAAGGACCAGGCTCCTTCTGGCTTCCTGCCCTGGCGCCCTTAGCCATGTGGGCTGCATCCCCAGGTGCTACCCTATTGTCCCACGGGAGGAGGAGTGAGGAGAAGATGAGAAGGAAAGCCACCCCCTAAAGACTTCGGCCAACCCCGTCCTCTAGGTCTAGCCACAGAGGAAGCTGCCAGATTGAGGCTTTCCAGCTGGGCACATCACGAGGTCAAACAAAACTGGAGTTCTGTTAAAAGGGAAGGTCGAGTATGTGGATGCTTGGCAGGGAATCCATTCAGCTGCTATAACAAAAATAGAAAGTTAGCAATGACCAAAGGACAAGAGACTATTTCTTAGGAAAACGTCCTGGCACTCGATCTAGGGGAGTTATGGAGAATAGGGCAGGTACCATCAAGGACTTGGGCTTGGATGGGACGAGAGTGAAAAAAAGCAAAATTTTTCATGATTCCATTTGTTATTATTATTTAAAACTCCCATTTCCCCTGCAAGAATCTTAAAGAACTTCCAGGAGTCCCCAGACCACGCTTTGAGAACCACCATGTTAGGGTCACAGCTCCCTAGTAAATGAACAAAGGAGTCCAGACACCGCAGATGGTAACTTGGCCCCCGGGGTCTAGCATTCACCTCCCATCCCAGTTTTCCACTTAAAGAATCTTTTATAAAGTAGTAACTGACATGTCGGAGGAAGTAGGAGTCATCTGTTGGCAACAACTCTTCAGAAAAGTACACTGGGGGCGGGGCAGGGGGGGTAGATCTTAATTTATAGGAAGGCAAACAAGTTTTTCTATTAGGTCCCTGGATCACACATGTCAACGATTCCTGGGCCAGGCGTGGTAGGCAGAATTTCCAAAACGGCCCCCAAAGATGTCCTGCCCTAAACACCAGAACCTGGGACTAAGACAAGTTCTCAGTCCCATGACTGTGGTAGGTTGTATGGCTCAGTTGTCCTTAGGAAGGGAGATGACCTGAGGGGCCTCCTCTAGTCACAGGTGCCTTCGGAAGCAGAGAGCTCTGTGGGGTGATGTCAGAGAGATTCAAAGGTAAGAAGGAGCCGGTAAGAACACCGCTGGCCGCCATCTTGATTTTGGCTTGTGACACCCAGGCAGGGAACCCGGCCACTACGTTGGCTCGGACTTCAGACCTACAGAACTCTGAGCTAACAAATGGGTGCTTTTTAAAGCCACCAAGTTTGTGATCATTTGTTATGCAGCAAGATAAAGCTAACCCACCAGGGCAGGGAAAGAGGCGAGAGGTGTGGCCCCGAGGCCTAACCCCTGTGGACGAGACCCGTCTGGCATGGCACATCACTCGGGCAGTAGGAGAGGGCCCCTTTGCCCTGGCTAGGTGAACCACCTGCGAAGGCATCAGAGCATGGGAAGAGACAAAGAGCAGCTCCCCACAGTGCCCAGAGAAAGGGACTCTGGAAGATGTGTGGAAAATAACCACGAGGCCCTAGCCCCTTATATAATAGACACAAAATAAACAGCCGTCATAGAAACCTACACAGCAACAGTGAGTTTGGGAAAATGAGAGTCACATTAGTGGTAATATCCACAGGGCAACGGCTCCCCAAGTGAATGAATGCTTTCATTCAATAAAGCAATTCACTGAGATGCCCTGGAAAACTCCATCCGCCAGCCAGCTGCCTCGGGGAGCACAGGTGCCCAGCAATTAGGCTCCATCAGCAGTTGCTCCCAGGAGTCTCTCCGACCCACAAAACTGTGGGAACGAGAACCAGCCGTGAGTCACGGGGCCACCAGAGAAAAGCCAACAGAGGGTCGGTCCCCAGGGTGCTCCATCATCGCTGGCTTCCTGGCTGGGACGGCCACTGGGAGGCTTCCAGGCCCTTCTCCAGCCTGCGGCATAGACAGAACCACAGAGAGACCCCAGGAGCTCCTCACTCCCTGGGCCTGGGCCCCCATCTGTAAACCTGGGCCCACATCTGTAAACCCCAGGAATAGCACTTATCTTCCCTGCACCTGGGGCTTTCCTTCTTTCCTTCCTTCACTGGAAGGAAGAGATTCACTGAATATTTACCGACATCAGTCCCTCTGCTGGGGGCTGATGACTGGGCTGAGAGGGAGTCGGACAAGGGGCCTGTCCTCAAGGAACCTACGATCGAGGGGGGAGGACAGACAGTAAAGATGTAGAAAAGCCAACACACAAGGTAAAGACTGGATAACGAAGGATGATGGCAAGTTCCAGAAAGGAAGGAACTAGAAGAGCCGACCTCGCTGCAGGGGGGGCAGGGAGAGGATGATACTTGCAGGGAGGCAGGTGCAGAGTCGCCGGAGGCCTAAATCAGAGGGAAGGAGCAACAGGCACAAGGGTCTGGCGGTGGGACGGGGCTTGGTGAGCTCGAGGAGCACAGCTGGGGGAGACAGCTGAGCTGGAACAGGCTGGGGAGGTGGGGGTTTGTGTGAGAAGGTGCAGGACACGTGTATAGGAGCCGAGGCTGTGGAATGACATCCGTCCTTGGTTTTAAGTGCAAAGGCAAGTTGTCAAAGGGCTCCAGGCAGGCAGTGGTGGGGCGGGCGGGGCAGGTTTCGGGGCTAGAACCCCAATCTACGTGTGTTAAAGGGCCTTCTGGTTGCTCTACAGAGATCGACTGGACAGGGCTGAGGGCCATGGAAGCAAGGAGACCTGGAGGGAGGCACTTACAGAGGGACTCCCAGGAAAGAGTCGATGATGGGTTAGGATGTCGGCAGTGGAGGTGGAGAGGAGTGCATGGATCCAGCAGCCCTTTTGGGAGTGGAGCCAGCAGCACTTAAGTGTGAGGATGAGATGAAATGACCGTTCATCTTTACTCCCATCCATGCTCACCATGGGCTGAATCTGGACACGAGGCTACTCACAGCCTTGGGACCCAAGGGGGTGTCAGGCCTGGTTCTTGCCCTCAGACGGGGGACCATCACACAAATAAAGGTAAAAGACAGAGGCCCCCGCTCGGGCCCAAACAGGTGATGCTGAGAATTCACACCGGGGCAGCGCTGAGAGAGGGGTGAGCTCTGAGAGCATGTCAGGCGGGGAAGCTTCATCCATCCTCACCCAGCTCTTGAGAAGCAGAGAAGAGACAGGAGAACATTCCGAGCAAGCGGAATGGGAAGCAATGGACACAGCCAAGGCTATGCATTGTTCCAGAATGATCTGCCTTCTCCCTACTCAGCTGACTGCAGAGAGGCCCTTCAACAGGGCTCACTTGCTCTCCCACCTCTGACACTGGACCTAACCCATGCTTACCCCAGGGGGTGAGCCAGGAAACTAAGCCCTAAGACCAACCAGCTGGCAGATTCCAAACCTGAGTTGCTGCCCACAGAATGTGGGGGCAAAGCACCAGGCCCGCTTCCTGTGACCTGTGCCCCCAGCACCTGATCTCTGAAAACGTTCAAAGCCAAGAATGTTATAGGCTTGGAAGGAGGCCCCAGGCTCTCAGCGGAGTGGTCCCGGCAATGGGGTTCACCCAAGGGAAATGCTTGAGTCACAGTAACACAAGCCAACGTCCACGGAGCTGCCCAGAAGAACCCACCAGGCAACGTGAGTAAACAGCAAAACACCCCCCCTCCCCAGGATTGCTGGGAGAGCCAGAGGGCGTCCCTAATAACGACATTTACTCAACTCGACTGCCTTCCTCGTGTCCGAAGATGAACCAGGGAGGTGACAGTCCACTTGTCACGATGTTTCCAGCCCTAAGTCGATGCAGGGCCAGAAGACACATTAGAAACTGACTTAGTTCCCTTCTCCATCCTGCTGTCACCTAACTGGATTCCCAGCCAGAGTGTAACCAGAACACCACACAAGGGCATACACCACACCTCCCGGCATACCAGGAGGGGCCAGGTCCTGGGCCCTTAAGCGGAGAATCAACAAATCAGGGGACGGAGAGAAATCAGGAAGAAATGCAAATACACCAGTTGGATGCCTCCTCCTGTTTCTTGGGGCCCAGTGGCTCAGTCAGTTAAGCCTCTGCCTTTGGCTCAGGTCATGACCTCAGGGTCCTGGGATTGAGCCCCACGTGGGCCTCTCGGGTCAGCGGGGAGTCTGCTTCTCCCTCTGCCCTTCCCACACCCCGCTCACGCTCTCTCTCAAATAAATAAATAAAATCTTTAAAAAAAAAAAAGAGTCTATTTCTTGGTTTGCCATCTCTATGTTCATCTGTTTTGTTTCTTTGTTTAACTTCATGTCTTTTAAAAATATTTATTTACTTATTTTTAGAGAGAAACAGTTCGGGGGAGGGGCAGAGGGAGCTCCCTGCTGAGCACGGAGCCCAGTGTGGGCCCAATCTCACAACCCTGCGATCATGACCGGAACCTAAACCGAGAGTCAGACGCTTAACCAACTGCACCACCCAGGCGTCCCACATGTTTTGTTTCTTAAATTCCACCTATGAATGAAATCATATGGCACTCGTCTTTCTCTGACTTATTCTGCTTAGCATAATACACTCTAGTTCCATCCACGCCATTGCAAATGGCAAGATTTCATTCTTTTTGACAGCTGAGTAGTATTTCACTGTGTGTGTATATACACACACATACACACACACACATTTTCTTTAGCCATTCATCAGTTGATGGACACTTGGGCTCTTTCCATAATTTGGCTATTATAGGTAATGCTGCTATCAACATTGGGGTGCATGTGCTCCTTCGAATCTGCATTTTTATATCCTCTGGGTAAATATCTATTAGTGGAATAGCTAGATTGTAGGCTAGTACTATTGGCAACTTGCGGAGGAACCTCCCTCCTGTTCTCCAGAGTGGCTGCGGGAACTGGAGTTCACTCTGCAAGCTAGTTGCCCTTAGGTTTTTGTTTCCCTGTTGTCCTCCCTTAATAGTTAAATTCTTTTCCAATGTCAGTCTATCTCAGCGAAAAAGAACCAGGTGTTCAAGTCCAACTTCATGTTAAAGGGAGAGTGATAGTAATTAAAAGTGAAAGCTGGGGAAAGGGTTGGATTTTGTCAGGTGCTGGCAATGGGCCCCGCCCCCCCCCGGTCTGAAACCTCAGGGTCGCCAAGCTCTGCTTCCATCAGAAGCCAGCCGTTTCTGCTAGGAGAGTCCTACTGAAGATAACAACAGCTAAGACCCACTGGACGAACGTCAGGCACTCTGATTGAAGCCGATGATTTCACTCTGTCCTCCCAAACAATCCTGGGGGCCAGGTTGTGTTTCGTTCCTCGTTCTTCCAGTGAGGAAACCAAGACTCAGGGGGTTAGGCCCTCGGCGAATCTCGGAGGAGCTGGGAAATACAAGTCAGCAATCTGACTCCAGACCTCTACTCTTAAAACCATCTCCGCACCCTCTCCTGCCACGAAAGATGCCACGAGTACAGGTCTGTGGCTCCAATATTAACTCAGAAGTAACGGGAAATGGCAGGAGAGGCCACCATTGTGTCAGGAAGAAGAGATGACCGCCAGTCTTGCCAGGAGCCCTCAAAGAAGGGTCTGCCCCAGGAATCCCTAGTGATTGCAACAACAGCCCTCCCAGAAGAGTTTTCGATGAGCTTCTTTCCTAGTCAGTCCAGGTAGGAAGCACAACTCTCTCTTCTCGATGTACATGTACGATCATGCCCCAGACACAGGCTTTCAGAGTATCACCTCACTGAGGCTCTGAGACCCATCACCTCAGGAACTTGCTACCACTGCACGAACCATCACTAAAGGAACCCCGGTCTGTTTACGTGGGGCACCTGAATTCCCTTTCTAGTTGCAATCTGGAGAATCTTTGCCAAAAGAATGTAATGATTAAAACAAAACACAACAAAACCAGGGACTCTAAAAGTAGCTGTGCCGCTGCCCCCTGGATCCTCAAGCCCAGGCTTAGTCAAAGAAAATCATGTCGAATGGCTGATTTATTGGCATTGAGCATATTTGTTCCAGCTCAAGGAGGCTTTAGTCTGTTTGGCACTTGGGATGCATTTGCATTCTCGGTTTTTTTCTCTGCAGATGCTTTGCAGTCTGCTAAAAGGTCTCCAATGGACACATCCTAAACTATGTTTCCTGGTTGGCAAAATGCCTTCTCTTCCTCAAGTGACTCAGAAAGCCTGTGGTTAAAAAAAAAAAAAAAAAAAAAAAAGGTTGCTGTTGAAGTCAGGAGAACCTCTGGGGGTTGAGAAAAAATCGAAGAGGCAAAGTCCCTACAAACATCTATCTATTTCTCAATAAGAATGTGGAGTCCTACCTTTAGCCACAGAGCTGCAGCCAGCAGCAGGGTAAGCAAGTGGCTGCTGGGAGGTCTCTAGGGGAGGTCTCCTCTGATTATGTTTCTTTTAGAGATGATCCCACATGAATTGAAAAGGAAAAGTAATTATTTGCCCCAACCGCAGATTTCCTCTGACGTCCAAGTGGTCCTCCACCACCAAGACTAAGATACTCGGTAGTCCTAAAACTCAAGGCCGCATCCCTGTTTGAGAACCCAGCCGTTAAACTGCTCTAAAGAGCTCTCTGATGGCAAGCCTGGAGCCTAGGAAAAGCTGCAGAGTTTTCATGTGGCTTGCCTTATAAGCAAAATCCACTCACTGAACCCAAAGAGTTTTCTAGAATCCATTCCACACCTTCTCCTTGGTCCCACTCCTTGGTCTCATTTTAACAGAGAAATTAGAAGACTACCTTAATTTTAGGGGCGCCTGGGTGGTTCAGTCAGTCAAGCGGCCGACTCTTGATTTCAGCTCAAGTCATAAATCTCAAGGTCCTGGGATCCATCAAGGTCCATGTTGGGCTCTGCACTCAGCAGGGAGTCAGCTTGAGGATCTCCTACCACCTGTCCTCCCACTCATGTCTCCCCCCGCTCAAATAAATAACCTTTAAAAATTAAAAAAAAAAAAAAAAAAAAAAGACTACCTGAATTTCTAAATTGCCCCGAAACAAAATATGCTTGTAAAATAGGTTCACGAAACTGTCCAGAGCAGAGGGTAAGATGACCACCTGTGAGACAAGGTCAAGCCAAGATGTTCGCACCGTGTAGAATGTTCAACATTTTTTTAAAAAAGATTTTATTTATTTATTTGACAGAGAGGAGAGAGATCACAAGTAGGCAGAGAGGCAGGCAGAGATGGGGGGGGAAGCAGGCTCCCCGCTGAGCAGAGAGCCCGATACGGGGGCTCGATCCCAGGACCCTGGGAACATGACCTGAGCCGAAGGCAGAGGCTTAATCCACTGAGTCACCCAGGCGCCCCGAATGTTCGACATTTTTGCCATTAAGCTTCATCCTTGTAGCTCACATTATCCCCACTGATTCCCTCCCCACACAGGGTCCTTTATCAGTAGCTTCGGCACTCCTTTTCCATGAACACATAGATTCACAGTCACCCAACCTTCCATGAAGCCGGCCTCCCCGACATGAGCACTAAACTCTCCCCACTGCCCTGAGAAAGCAGGATTAGGGGTTTTAGGGTCAGAGCACCGGGGTCCAGGCACAGTCTCCCCCCACCACACATTTTAGCTGTTTTAGCCTTGGAGACACTTTTCACCTCTCCAGACCGAGGTTTCCGTGACCGTAACAAAGGAGAGAATATCGCTCGTGGTCCTGAGGTTTAAATAAAGTCACGTGTGCCTTGTGTCCCTCCCAGCGCCGGGCCACCGAGGGCATCCATAAAATGTGCGTTCTTCTTCTGCGACCCCATCCCCCCGCACGCTCTTTCTCTGCGCCTCCTCCGGATCCGTAGGTTGCTCCTGGACAAAATTGCACACCCAGAGAGATCTGAGTCCCATAAGCTGAACAGCCAGCGCCAGGCATGTCCTGGCAATTCTTCATCCAGCCTTCAACTTCCTGCCACCCTCCCCACCGCAGCTGCTCCCAAGCCCCTCTTTTCCCCTCTCGTTTCCAATCAATAACCAAATATCTGCTGAACAGCCAGTCTTCTGAAAGCACCAAATTGTAGTTGTAGGGGAGACAAAGAAGCATCACAAACAGTCTCTGCAAGCCATGCATGCAAATGAAGGCACAACAAACCATGCATCCAGAATGTGCCACGGGACAGAGACAGAACTGAACACGCTATCGGGGGGTCAGAACGGGGTCAAGGTCGCCGGAGACGGTTTGCCAGAAGCATCACTTCAACGGGGGGGTCAGAGAGAGAGAAGGTCTGCATGAAGAGTCCGGAGACCGAAGACATCGAGTGAGTAACAGTGGGAAAACGGGCAAGGACAAAACAAGCTGGAATGTAAGCCCCAGCTGGGGTCAGAGGGAACAAAAGACCACCTGACCTCTTTTAGAGGAAAGTAAACTGGATCCTGGACACTATCCGCTTCCAAGCACGGCCTCGAATCCATGTCCTAAAATTCAAGGCCAGGGGTCGCAGATTCAACGCCTGGCAGGGCCCAGGTGAGACGCCTACTGAGCGCACCTGCGGTCACACCGAGCAGAGGTCGGGGAGACAAGTTCAAGTCCCACCCAGGCAGAGCCGAAGCTACTCAGCTCCCGCCGACCGCCACCAGGACCCGGCCTCGGAGCTGCCACCATCAGAGAGACCAAAGATCAGGTGTCTCGGCCGACGTTACCTGATTTTTAAGACTATGTGCTCGACTTTGGGGGGTCAAAGGATAATTTTCTACCAATCTGAGCTGCACTACAGATGGTTACCTCGTGGGGTGGTGAGCTTTCCGTCACTGTTCAGAGAGAGGCTGACTGCCAAGGATCCGCCAAGGATCCTGTTAAGAAGGGTTCTGGATGGATTGAGAACCGCAGCGGAGACTCAGGGGGTCCCTCCTGGTTCTCTAGGCTCTCACCACCCCTTCCTGCTTAATAACTGTCATTGACCTCCAGCTGCAGAGAGAGCAAAAGGAGACCCGTCTCAGGTTCCATGCCCCCATCATGTGCCTTTCTTGCCTTGGCCACCATGAGCCCCACCCACCCACCCACCTTGGCCTTGGCTGACAGGCCCGCCCAGGAGAAGGGCTCCCCAAACCCGGAAGGCCCTTTCCTCCTCTTGACAGACCTGTGCTTCTTCCGGGGCCCTGCTCATCACTGCCTCCCTGCTCTGCTCCAAGATGCCCCCCATGCAGCACATTTAGCAATGCACACAACCCCCTGTCCCTCTGGTTTGCTTAAGGTCACCAACCGCCCGCCTGCCCTCTGGGCATGTGACTCTTGTCCCCTCAGAGAGTCTGTACCTTCGCGGAAGGCACGGATCTCCCTCTCTCTTCTATTTTTCTACCATCCCTAGAGCAGCCCTGGGGTCAGAGTTCTTGCCGGAACAGAGCAAGAAACATACCATGGACCCTAGAGGTCTGAACTTGGCTGTGGACTCTGAGCAACAAACTGAGGGTTTTGGAGGGGAGGGGGTGGGGGTTGGCTGAGCCTGGTGGTGGGTATTGAGGAGGGCATGGATTGCATGGAGCACTGGGTGTGGTGCATGAAAAATGAATCTTGAAACACTGAAAAAATTAAATTAAAAAAAAAAAAGGAAAGTGCAGAACAAAAACAAAAAAAAAAAGAAAAGAAAAGGAATGTAATGTAAACCCACAGAGGAGATAGTCCCTTATTTCTCAGAGAGTTTGGCTTTACAGTCAAACAGCCACAAATCCCCTAGACTGCACGTTCTTAAAATAGCATAGCAACAAAAACAATAGTGCTCCCATGAGAGCTGCTGAAATATCCCTTAAATATTCTTTAAAAAAAAAAAAAAAGAAGTCGTCTTGTGCTAATGAACTTCCCCACATCTGCCCTAATTTCAGTGTCAAATGGTCTGAATTATTGGGCTATTTCCTACAATTTCAATGTATGCATAGGTTTTGTTTTTTGTTTTTTGTGTTTTTTTGCTCTTCCCAGGAAGGCAACCCCATCACTCAGGTTAATGCTTCAGGAAAGGGTTACAAAGAAGAGCACAAACAGTAAAAATAAAATGTAAACCCTTCACTGAGTAGCAGGGGGGGAAAAGGATAGAAATAAACCTATGGAATAGTGTAGGAGAGTTGATCATCCAAAACTGGGTTATCCGTGCAATAAGACAACAGAGAAGAGACAGAAAGAAATGAGACATAAAAGTAAACCACCAGGGCACCTGAGTGGCTCAGTGGGTTAAGCCTCTGCCTTCGGCTCAAGTCATGATCTCAGGGTCCTGGGATCGAGCCCCGCATCGGGCTCTCTGCTCAGTGGGGAGCCTGCTTCCCTCTCTCTCTGCCTGCCTCACTGCCTACTTGCGATCTCTCTCCCTCTATCAAATAAATAAATAAAATATTAAAAAAAAAGTAAACCACCATTATTTATGACGATCTTACTGTATCTATACATAAAATCTCAGAGAATTATCTAAAGAACAACCACTCCCAATAACAGTATTCAGTGTGGTGGTTCAGTACAAAGAGCTTGGAAAAATCAGTAGTTTTCCTACCGAATTTTAGTGACAGTAGCCAGACAGAATATATCATGAAAGAAAAGATCTCATTTGCCTTAGAAACAAAAGGAAATGCAGTACCCAGCAAAACACTCGACCAGAAATACAAACGATCCTTACTTGGAAAATGTAAAATGCTACCAAGGGACATAATCGATGACTTGAATAAATGGAGGGGCACACTTTGTTCTTAGAAACTCTCAGCATCATAAAGCTGCCACTTCTGCCTAAGTTAATCTATAAACGTGAAACTCCATAAAAATACCTAGAGGATGTTTTCGAAATGAAAAAGCTGATTCTGAAGTTCACACGGAGAAACAGGCTGTAAGAATAACAAAGGAATTTTCGAAAAGGAAAAAGCAATACAGGGGATTTAACAGATAATAAAATAACGTTGCAATCATTGAAACAGTACAGAACACGAAGAGAGCAGAAAAGATTAAAGCAGTGCTTCATAGTAAAAATATAATCTGAGCCACAGATACAATTTTTAACTTTCTAGTGGCCAAAGTAAGCACAGTAAAAAGAAACGGTGAAATTAATCTTAATAATATATCTTATTTTTCCCAGTGGGTCCAAAATAGTATCACTCCGACACGTAACTTTCACTTTATGTTGAAACAGCCATAAAATCCACGGTAAAAATCACTGGGATATTATATATCCTTTAGTAAATCTGCAAGATCTGGTGTGTCTTTCACATTTGCAACACATCTCAATTTGGACTAACCTCACTTCAAGTGCTAAATAGCTACACGTGGCTAATGAATTAGATATGAGGACTTGTAGCAGACACCTGGAAATACCTGCACCTTAATCCCTACCTCACTTCTTACACCAAAATGGATTCTGGATGGGTCAAATATTTAAATGGAAAAAACAGGGTAGGGGGCAGGGAAGCCACAGAAAAGACAGACGGTATTTGTAATCTTCCTAGAATGAGGAAAACTTTTTACTAAGTATGCCTCAAAAAAAATGAATACGTTCAAATAAGTACAAATTAAATGAAAACCTATGCAGTCAAAAGCACCATAAACAAAGTCATAAGGCACGAACTGAGAAAGTAATTGAAAGGGTGACCGATCTTCTTCTTCAATATAAGCAACTCCCAAGTGAGGTGAACAGTGCACAGAAAAATAAGAGGAAGATACAGTTCACAGAAAAGGCAATGCAAATGGCTTTGAAGCCGTGCAAAACCCCATGTAATCCTCTTCTTAGGACTTTATGCCACAGACCCGTCCACATGGGCCAAAACGCACTCAGTACTCAGTAGATATTCTTTCTTCCGATGCAGCCCTAGCTGGTCATTAGCAGGTTAACTTTTAAAGTGGACAAAGAGAAGAATCCCCCTCCAAAAATAACTTTTAATTTTGAGTAAATAAATGTGCATTAACTTGCTCAATCTATGACATAACACAGAGGCCATCGCAGTACATACAGGGTAACTGATTGAGTTCAGCTTCATCTATCTTGCAAAAAAACCTTATCTGTAATATTTCATTTACAGCCTTCAGATTTGGTTTCCTTGAAGTGGTGTGAGGACTTAACACATGGGAGAAAATCCGAAAACAGCCATTCTCAATATTTTGGATTTTTTGCCCAGTCTTTGACAGTTGTCTCTTCTGTGCCTTATTTGATGGAAATTTGGTGATTCAACATTAGCAAATCTATTCAGAGCAGTCGACCAAACTGTCACCCAAACTTCTTTTTCCTTTTCACCCTATGTCATCAGTTTGGGTAATAGTTGGTTAAATCAAACGACTGCCAACAACTATAACTGGCATAAATATTTGCACTAACAGACAAGGGATGCTGGGTGAGCTGACCACGGGCAGTCAGAGCATGACAGGGGACAGAAAGGCAGAGCACTTGTTAAGTCAAGGTCAACCATTAAGTCAAGGTCAACAAAGAGAGCCTGGGTTTTATTTAGGAAAGCAGGCATTCTCAAAGGGGGGGCGGGAGGGGTTCCTGGGCCAAGCACTTGTAACACCCAGGAACTTGTTAGACATGCAAATTCTCGGGCCCTGTTCCAGACCTCCTGAACCAGACAGTCTGGGCATGGGCCTGTAATCCAGGTAGATTCACAGGCTCAAGTGTGAGGACCACCACAGTGAGGCAAAGTCCTTTTTGGGAGCCAAGAAAAGCACAGTCACATATCATCTGGTGGCCTGTCTTTCGTGCCACCAAGGGTTTCATGAGGCCCTGAGTCATCCACTACATTCCCCCTGGGAAGAGAATGCTAAACGAATAAGTAGGAGGACCATTATTTATCTGAAACACAGCAATATCCCAAGCCTATTTCATTTACTTCTCAAGCTAATGATTCTGCCGACCAATAACTCCAAGAATTGTGTGCAGCAGCAATAACCCTCTTAGAGAATTGATTTTCTCTGGTTAGGAACAAAGAAGTCTCTCCCTCTAACAACACAGCCTGTGCTGGTGAGTTCATCAAGGGGCTGGCAGGCCCAGGCTGGGGCCAGGCACAGGCACAGCCACTCCTCTGGGCCTGAAACCCTCCAAGGAGTGCACCCACTCCGCATGGCCAATGCCCCTCTCACCAGGCACCAGGCACCAGGCCACAGTCTGTCGAGGCTGAAGGGGCCCTCGAGGGAGAGCCACACCAGGGCTGGGCAGAAAAAACCAGAGGAGCCTATGGAGGGAGGGACAAGTCACATCACCGTGCTCTGAAGTCTGCCTACATCTCTGCTGACAGGGCTGACTGCTCTACCCAACTCTGAAGTGTCCATTTGAGATGTCCATTTCCATCCAAACCCTTCTTATTTCCACAGGGCTCCAATTTTCATCCCCCCACACACACACACTGCAAGACCAATGTCTGACAATTAATATTGCATTTATTAAGCCTCTAGCTATGTTTGCCTTACCTTCCTACTATGAGTTGAGCAGGGTCCCCCCAAAAGAGGTCACTGCCTGCCTTCAGTACTTGTGAATGTGGCCTGACTTGGAAATAGGGTCTTTGCAGATGATCCAATTAAGATGCGACCATTAGGACGGGCCCTAATGCAAGAGGACCGTGTCCTTGGTGAGAGAGAAAATGTGGATACAGAGGCAGAGACACACACACCGGGGGAATGTCAGGGCAAGCGATGGAGTTATGCCATCACAACCCAAAGAACTGCCAGGAAGCAGCAAAGAAGCCTGCAACAGATCCTTCCCTAGGGCCTCTGGGAGGAGGGTGGCCCGCCAACACCTTGATCTCTACTTAGCCTCCAGAACCAACATGATAAATCTCTGTCATTTAAACCCCTCACTTTGTGGCCCTCTGCCACAGCAATGCTAGGAAACTAATAACAGTCTCCAGTAAGACCCTAGGTTCCCCTGGAGGCAGGATGGCCCTGGGACCCACCACAGAAAGCAGGACAGTCCAGTGTCTGCACAACCTTTAGGGTGAGATGTTTAGGCAATGATCCAAACTGTAGTTGTGGAGCTGAATGCATTTGACCGGCTCCCAAACCCAGCTGTGTCTCAAGCCTTCCATGAAGCTTTTTGGAAATGTAGGCCTCTGAGCCCCACCCCAGTCCTCCTAAATCAGAATATCAACGGGTCAGGTATGAGATGCCACCTGCCAGGCGCTGGTTCATGGACCCTCTCAAGGGCCCCTCCCACCATGGGATTCCACTGCTCTGTCCTCCACCCACCCTGGCCACTCCCAAGGGGGCTCCTTGGACGGGCAACATCAGCCTCCCCTCGGAGCCGGGGGAGACGTAAAAAATTCCAGGCCCACCTCAGCCCTGTCAAATCAGAATCTGCATTTTAACAAGCCCTCCATATGAACCCTTGCAGATTCTCAATGAATATAAGGCAAAGGATCAAGAGGAAAGGAGAATGATATGAGGGGGGATTTAAGAGGCAGCACCGCATAGCACTGCAGCTGGGCTCCTCCAGGTCACCGGTCTGGGACTCAATTCTTTGATCTGTAAAATGGGAATAATGCAGTACCTGCCCCGTAGGACTGAGGACTGAGTGAGTTCACACACAGGCAGGGCTTAAAACGGTGCCAAGTGTCAACTAAGCACCCAGTAAGTGCTATCGAGCCCCAGACAAAAACCAAGCGAAGGCCTAGTTACTATCTCCAACTACAACGAGCGCAGCTTTTTTCTTTAAAAAGGGTGTCTACAAACCAGAAGACAGTTTGCTACGTGCAAAGTAGCAACCAGTTTCTGCTCTGTTTCTTTGTTAGCTGAGCAACACCTAAAACAAATGAAAAAGTCCCCAGACCTGAGTTTTGTTTTAAAAAGCCAACTGTTCATTTTGCAAGTATAGCTATTTTTCATCTTACGAAATCGACACCTTTTTTTTAAGACTAACTATAAGCAGTTCAATTTTTTTTTTAAAGAAGATTCTACTTTGTCAATGATTGTCGCTTTTAAAAATGCAAGTGCCATATTTGAAAAAGTTTCTCCCCCAGTAATTTAAATTGAAAAGCCTAGATAGGAAAATAGTCAACAAAAAAATTCAAATAACCCTACTAAAAAATGGGCAAAGGGCTTGAATACACATTTCTCCAAAGATGATATACAAATGGCCAACAAGCACAGGAAAAGATGCTCAACATGACTGATCATCAGAGAAATCAAAACCACGATGATATAGCATCTCACGCTAGGAGGTGTTTCTTAGGATGGTTACTATCAAAAAAACAAAACGAAAGGAAAACAGCAGACAGCAGATGCTGGTGGGGACAGGAAGAAATTGGAACCCTTATGTACTGTCGGTGAAACTGTAAAATGGGACAACTGCTATGAAAAACAGTGTGGCGATTCCTCAAAGAATCAAAAATAAAACTACCTTATGATCTAGCAATACCATTTCTGAATTTCAAAAGAACTGAAAGCATGGTCTTCAAGGAGATATTCATACACTCGTGTTCACAGCAGGCACTACTCACAATAGCCGAGAGGTGGAAGCAACCCAAACATTCAGCCACAGATGAGTGGGTAAACTAAATGTGGCAAATCCACGCAGCAGAATATTACTTGGCCTCAAAAAGGAAGGGAATTCTGACACCTGCTACAATATCAATGAACCTTGAGGACATTGCACTAAGTGAAATAAGCCAGACAAATACTGTATGATTCCACATATATGAGGTATCTGAAGTAGTCAAATTCAAAGAAACAGAGTAGAAAGGTGGTTACCAGGGAAGTAGGAGGCAGGGAAGAGAGAAAATCGGGGATGGGGGGGGGTCTCTGCTGAATGCATAGAGTTTCAGACCTGGAAGATGACAAAGTTTTGGACATTTGTTTCGCAAGACGGTCAACTGCATACTAAAAACAGTTAAGATGGGCCATTTTATGTTCTGCGTTTTTTTACCACAATAAACAAAAATAAAAACAAAACAGGGACAACAGAGGCAACAGTCCACCGTCCTCGTTCAATGCTAGAATTTCACTGCAGAGCTGGATCTTGGCTCCACATTACCCGGTTTTTCTTCCTCTGTCATCCCCTTTCCTCTTAGGTGTTTAATCCTTTTTATTTGCAATGAAGTGATTTTACTAGGATAACAAGGAGCAAGGGTGTGCGGCATGTGGTACAGACTTCCCTTAAATCGCTGCGAGCAACTGTCATGCCTCACAACGCGGTAATAGCAAGGGTATAAATATTCCATTTATTTCCATTCCAAATCATTCTGCTTACGCCACTGCCAGATATGTCTTAAGGATACAGATTACCTTTAAAGGATCCAGTCTGGTATCTTTGTTTTTGCCTTTTAAGAGAATTCTTAAAGGGCAGCTACTGTTCTAAGAAATTGCCATTGTACTTGCAAAGTATATTAACTCATAATGACAAGCTGTCACGAATCCTCACCTCTGGCACTTGATCAAGCCAGGCTTTGAGTAAAGATGGTTCTTCTTCTTCTACTGTTTCAAGGTATAGACTTGCACATTTATTAAAAGAAAAGTAATAAGTTCCCGCCTTGAAAATTAAACAACGGCCCCTGAATGGAGCATCCATCAATGTTTGGGTCCTCGAATGCCGCTCTTTCAGCAGTGGGCTTCACATATGGATATGATAAAACTTAATTATTTGGGGACATTACTGTCACCTAAGAGGAAATGAATGTTCTTATAAGAGGTGCTCCAGTAATTTCTTTTGTCTTCATCACTAGAGCAATTTTCTCTTTCGATGAGAAGTCATCCTAAATCACCCAGCATAAAAATGGGTAATGCCGCACTTATTATCAGACTATTTGCAGATGATGCTGTAAATGGCTTATCCATCTCATTACACGAAGGGCATAACATCACAAATATTCCATCTCGGAAGCAAGCGGAGGCTGAAAACTTAATTAAACGAAATAAGAATTGATGGCATGTGCTACCCTTGTGCCCTGCTTGGTCCCCAAGTTAGAACGCTGAGATTCACACTAATGTACTACCTTGATGACAGCAATGGATAAATGATTATGACTGGTTAAAAACTCAAAAGACTGCCAAATATGGACAAACTGATTCTCGGTAGTTATCCAAATCAGAAATGTAACGACATTTGACAAATGATCAGGAAGAAAATACAGAAGGGGCTCAAGTATCATGGTGTGAACACATTCAAGGTAGGCATATCCTTTTAATACTGGCATTCTGTAATAACCTTCTGCTTCCCCCAACATGCACACGCACTTACTCTCTCTTGCTCTCTCTCTCTCTCACACACACACACCAAAATCTGACAGATTTTTTTGTAGGCTAGACACCAAAATTTCGCGTACCTGAATTACATGACCATCCAAGGTCAAGGACCATTACTGTAAAATGTGAGAGAGATGTCTTAGTAATGATTACATGAAAACAGGAAGTCCACGGATCCCCTGTTTTCCCCTTCCCTTCGACGTTATTTATTTTTATTATTTACAGTTTTATCTATAGTTTGGGGGGGGGGGTGTTTGTTTTTACGTAGGCTCCACGCCCAGTGTGGAGCCCAATGCAGGAAACTTGAACTCATGACCCTGAGATCAAGAGCTGAGCTGAGATCAAAAGTCTGATAATTCTTGCTATTTGCATTGATTCTCGAAGATGGCGGAGGTGTAGGAGGCACAGAGAGCCCTGGGAATCAGAAGTCCAGCTAAAGAGGAGGAAATCACTCTAAAAGCCGGCAAACGCAACAGCAGAGAGAAGAGAATAAGAACAGCAATTCTAGGAGCAGAAAATCGACCACTTTCAGGAGGTAGGACGTCTGGAAAAGGTGAATTTAAAGCGACGGG
>CM053619.1:41614522-41646292 GCA_028646535.1 Procyon lotor
GAAGTGATTCAACACTCACTTTTTTAGTCTACTACCTAAATTTTAAAGTGATTTTACCTTCCAATTTAAGTACGATACGGGCTCATACTCAAATGCCTTCACTCCTTGGACAAACACTGGATGAGTCATTGTTGAACATGACGGAGTTTTTCTTAGGTGTGGAAAGAAGATGGTACAGAATTTTCCAAGCACCATGGAAAATCTTTTGAACAGAGTCCACTGATAGAGCCGAAAGGGGTTTCAGGAGGCTGCCCCGTCCTAATGCTTCATTGAACAGGCGGGAAAACCGAGACCCAAAGGGGTGCAGCAGTGGCTTTTCTCAAAGCCCCCGCGCAAGCCGATGCCATCCAAAACTAACGGCACCAGCCCCACATCAAGTTCCTACCATCCTTCCCACTCCCCCGCCCCGCACTGACCCGGCGTCTTTTAAGAAATTCTAAGAGCTACAGAGTGAAGACAAAGTCGAAGTTAGTGCCTCCCTTATCACCAGGCAAAGCATCCCACGGCCACATCCTGGGATGAATCACCTTTAGCAATCATCAGATGTAACCTTGATCCCATGGACATTCCCCGCCACTGGGATGTAAGCTGCTTCAAGAAAACCCGGCACTAGGAAATACTGGGCAACTCGTCAACAGGAGAAATGATCTCGTTAAACACTTTTCTCTGCAAGATTCATCAGACCTTACAAACCTAAATAAGCCTTAAAAACCAAAACCCATCGCCCATGACTGCCTTAGAGGGACGGAAACAAGCAGTTCTGTAACTGAAAAGAAAATGTCCCCTTAGCACGGCTAGAGCTGGCAGATTCAAAACAAAGTCTACGTAGACGATGCTCTCGGTGTAGGGCTCTGAATGAGAGGCGCACCTTCTTCTCTTGCAGACCACGCTTTAAAACAAGAACACTCTAAAGGCAACGCGTATCTGGGGTTGGATGCTGGGAACAGAAGAAGGAAAGCAGTGGGAAAAAATGGTGAAATCCAACTAGCATCTGGGACTGAGAGAACAGTGAGGTACTAATGTTAATTTCTTGGCTTTGACAAATGTGCTATGGTTATGTAACATGGTTGGGGACTCTGGGTAAGAGCGTGCAGAAATTCCCTGCGCTGTTTTTGAAACTTTTCTGAAAATCTAAAGCACTTCCAAACAAAGGGTTTATTAAAAATTAATAGTAACAGGGGCGCCTGGGTGGTTCAGTGGGTTAAAGCCTCTGCCTTCGGCTCAGGTCATGATTCAGGGTCCTGGAATCGAGCCCCACATCCGGCTCTCTGCTCAGCGGGGAGCCTGCTTCCCCCGCTCTCTCTCTGCCTGCCTCTCTGACTACTTGTGATCTCTCTGTCAAATAATAAATAAAATCTTTTAAAAAAAAAATTAACAGTTAGCAAGGCCTGAGAAAAGATTAAGGGGTGATCACAGCAGCCGAGGAATGTGAGCCGTGCAAACAAAGACTTGAAGCCAAGAGGGCCCACGGTTCGCTTTGTGGGGTCAGCAAAGGGACGGGGTGGGACAGCACTACTCGTGATAGTCGAGGGGGTAGGGGGGCACTGCATGCCTCACAAGCTTCACCTCCCGAAAACCTACAGCCTCCTCCCTGTGATTCAAAGAGGCTGAGTAAGTCTCCCAAGGACGCCCAGCAGGAAGTGACAGAGATCTAAGGAAGGAAGAGCTGGGATCTAAAACGAGGCCAAGCTCTTAATCCCAAAGCTCCACTCTGTCTCTTGGACATCTGAGATTCCTCAGAAGCAACAACATTCACGATGTCACCCGCTCGGTGGCCCAACCAGAGAATGATTTCCCCCTAAATATAATCATCAGTGTTGACCGACAGCCATGTTTACTGTCCTGATGTGTGAATCCTAGCCCGTTTTGGAATATCGTGGAATGTAAAGTCGTGGCACTTAGAGTTAAATGTGGCCAATCCAACACAAGCTGCTGGATCCTGAATTCCCGTTGGACTTAAAGTATAGGGATAGGCAGGATCTCGACCACAGAGATAAAAGGAGAGGGAGAGGAGGGGCAGGTAAGGACCGACAGACACCTGAGGAGGCGGATCCCTGCTCACCCCCCTAGAACCCAGAGCAGCCCAGGGACGGAGGGGCTGTGCAGATGGGGTGGCAAAGAGGCCTGGTGGAAAGTGTGCCTAAGGAGCCATCGGACCCCACATTCTTCCTGCACCTCCCCCAGCCCACGCCCAGCTAGGGGCGGAGCACCACACCGAAAACAGGAGAACAGGGAGCCCAGAGTGCTCCCAAGTCCCAGCCCAGCTGCTGCCCCGGCCGCCCCCTGCCCCCGCACCCCCCGGGCAGCTTCACCCACAGCACTGCCTCCCCTGCACACACAACCCTGGGCCAGGCTCTGCTTCCGGGGCAGTCAGCTGAAGACTTCACCTCCTGGGACCCTTTTGGTCTCAGGAGCTGCAGTTCAGCAGGACCCGGGGTTCAAGAGCCCAAAGGAGAAGAGGGGATGGGAGGCTCCCGGAAAGAGCAAAATCGGAGAGCCCCTGAGCAATATGCATGTCTGGGGGACAGATTTATAGACCTCTACCCAGGGGACCGGCGGCCAGCAAAGGCGGGAAATGGAGACCTCTACTAAAACACAATTGCACGAGAAAGGAAATTCATGAATAATACTACAGTCTTCATGTAAGCAGACCAGTGGGGGTCTTATTAGGTAATTCACTAAGTTGGCATGTTAACGTCTACCCAACTCGGAGGCCTTCATCACATTCACGATGTTTCTCCACCATCATCAGTGTTTCAAAGACTTCCTCGCCACCTGAGACAGACACTCTGCAACCACGGAGCAATAACTGCCCATTCTCCAGCCTCTCCCCCGCACTGCTGGGAACCTCTAATCTGCTCTCCACGTCTACAGACAAGCCTATTCTAGATGTTTCGTGTAATGGGATCATGCATTATTTGCCCCTTTGTGTCTGGATTATTTAGCTTCATGCATCTGAGGTTCACCCACACTGCAGCGGGTGTCATAAATGCGTTCGATAATGGCTCGAGAATATTCCAGGATTAAGCTGCAACTACTGAGCTGATCTGAAAAGAATAGCGTAGCCGCAGTATTGGACGCAGCCGAGATCAGAGCACCAGGTCCTCATCTTCCACACCTGCAAGTCACTGGCTACGTTTAAAGCTGAGAAAGTCCAGCAGTGGCAGAGTAGGCATGGTTGAGAAATGTGGAGGCACTCAGACGAAGAAACAGCGAAAAATGGGCCGTTCACGCTCATCCCTGAGAAGCAAGAATCAGGGGTGGGGAAGGTTACCAGCCTGTTGGCTTTGCTGTCAACCTGGGAAAACTTGACTTTTTATTTGTTTTTAAACATCTTATTTTTTTATTTGAGAGAGAGAGATAGGGAGAGAGAGCAGGAGTGGAGGTGAGAGGGAGAAGTGGGGGAGGGGGAGGGGGGCTCGGTCGTGGGGCTCGATCCCAGTATCCCGGGATCATGACCTGAGCCAAAGGCAGATGCTTAATCGACTGAGCCCTCCAGGCACCCAAAACTTGACTTTTTAAACTATATATGTACATATCTTTGGGGAGAATCTCAAAATAAATTGGTAATACCATTTTAAAAGATTTAAATATATAAGTAAATATTATAAATAAATGTATAATACAATTTATAATGTTTTAATAATAGGAGATCCTGACTGCAGAATGGAAAGCCAATGGGAGAAAAGGATCCTATGTACAAGAACTCCATTTCCAGAACTGTTTCTGCAGGACAATGAGACACTACCCCCGACCCCCTGGATGGTGTGTTTTTGGTACAGGCTCCCCTAATCACAGCCTTGACACCAGCAAGCCGGAAGGGACTAGTGGAGACATTTAAAATTAGCAGAGAGTTAGTTGCAAGCTCTTTCTCATGTTGCTGGAAATTAAAACTCCCCATTTCCCTTCTGCAGTTCCTCAAACCTAGCAAAACTCATGATGCTTCTTTTCTCACAGCATCGTGTAAAATGCCACAGGGATCCGTGATTTATAATGCTATTCATTTCCCTCTGGTGTCAGAGGTACCAGCACAGAATAATCAAGAACAATCAGCTAGCCACCTCGCCCACAGCAGGCAAACCTTTTAATTCCTGCTCCAGTACTCATTGTGAGACAATTTCCACTCTGGAAATATAAATGAATTTGTAAAGAGTTCCTTAAGGATCAGAATATTGTGGCATGATGAGTGCAGCTAAGCCTTTCTTTTATGATAGGAAAGACGATTTAAGAACTGGAAGAAAATCCAAGTCACAGAACAAAATTTCCCTCTTAATGAAAAGGGGAGAGGAAATCATTTCACGTAGATCATTTACAATCCACTGATTATCAGTATCAATTATTCATTGTGCACTAGTCTACGGAAAGTGCACTGAAGTCTACAGAAGACAGAACACAGAGTTCAAAATAACAGCATCCAATCCAAGCCGTGCCACAAGGAAGTTCCTCCTTAAATGTTTGTCGAAGCAAACAGATGTGCACTCCAACCTCTAAGGCCACTGTAGAATTAAGAAGTAGGTACAAACATGGGATGCTTGGGTGGCTCAGCCGGTCAAGTGTCTGCCTTTGGCTCAGGTCGTGATCCCAGGATCCTGGGATCGAGTCCTGCATTGGGCTCTCCGCTCAGCGGGGAGTCTGCTTCTCCCTCTGCCCCTCAGCTCTGACCCCCCCACTCACGTTCTGTCTCTGTCTCTCTGTCTCTGTCTCTCAAATAAATAAATAAAATCTAAAACAAAACAAAAAGTAGGTACAAACTTGCAATCCACTAAAAGCAATAATGACTCCCAAAGTACATAAGCCAAGGAATGTCTCCAACTTCTGTCCCCAAATCGGATATGAAATTAATTTTTACAAGTGGATTGATAAGTACCTCATCAGTGACTGTTACAGGCCCAACATTATGCTGGATCCTAGGGGGCTGGGAGGGAGGAAGAAAGGTATAAAACTAATCTGGGTCCTGCCGGTTGAGAAGCAGGCTGTGTACCATAATAAGAGACTATGAAGATGCCTAAAATAAGTAGAGAAGGCATCTGAAACAATAAAGGAAGCCTCCTGTCATCCCAAGAAAGAGAATGGCAACACTGTTAAAAAGTAAAACATCAGGGGCACCTGGGTGGCTCAGCTGGTTAAGCCTCCCACTCTTGATTTTGGCTCAGGTCATGATCTCCGGGTTGTGAGATCGAGCCCCACGTTGAGAGCTCTGTGCTCAGCGTAGAATCTGCTTCAGACTCTCTCTCTCCCTCTGCCGTTGCCCTTCCCCCCACTCCCAGGTATGTGCACACGTTCTCTTTCTCTCTCTAAATAAATTAATTAAATCTTGAAAAAAAAAAAAGTAAAACACCAAAGGAAACATGGTGAAGGGGTCCTAACAGTTGCACCTGGTTTGGATAGAACAGGGGAGGCGAGTGTGCCAAAGCCTGTGTTGTGGGGACTGCAGGGTGATCAGCCCAGCTGGAAGAGAGGTGGTGTGCTGGGGTCCCATGGGACAGTCCGGTGCGATTCAGAAGCCAGGCAGAGTGGCTTGGACACAAGACATGGGTTGAGTTGTTTTCAACTCTGGTTGCACACTACCATCACCTGTAGTTTTCCAACTACAGAAGTCATGGCGCCTCCATGATCCACTGGAATAGATTCGCCTAGACTGGAAACCAACAGGTGGAGCTGTGACCGGAATAGAGGCACAGGGACCGGGAGGAAGGGAGCAATCTGCAGGCAACGGTGCAGAATGAGGTTGGCCACGCCCACTCAGTACTGAGCCACCCAAGGAAACCATGATGGCTGGTCACAGGTATTATGCATTAAGCCCGCTTTCAAATTTGGCAGGTCAATTATGGTAATGACTCAAGCATGAATCAAATTCACATGGAGGCTATATCTGTACCTAATTTTTTTTTTTATCAAAAAGCTCTCACAATAGACCAGCTTCACATAATTTCACAGACCTAAATCTAAACAACTCAAAATTATACTAATTTATATTTAGCCTCAATTACAGTTATTAATTGATGCAGACCTGCTTGAATGGCCTGACTCTTGTTAGCTACACCTACTCACTGAAAATGATGGGCAAGGTCTTGGCCTACAGGTTTGCATCCAAGCTGGGAAAGAACATACGAGCCATGAGCTTAAGCGGTGCCTGGGCGGTGCAGTCAGCTAAGCATCCAACTTGATTTTGGCTCATGATCTCAGGTCACGGGATCAATCACCGCGTTAGGCTCCGCGCTCAATGGGGAGTCTGCTTGAGATTCTCCCTCTCCCTCTGCCCCTCCCCCCCTCGTGTGTGTGCTCTCTCTCAAATAAATAAATTTTTTTTTTAAGATTTTATTTATTTGACACAGAGAGAGACACAGTGAGAGAAGGGAACACAAGCAGGGGAAGCAGCAGGCAGAGGGAGAAGCAGGCTTCTCGCTGAACAGGGAGCCGAATGTGGGGCTCAATCCCAGGACCCCAGGATCATGTCCTGAGCCAAAGGCAGACGCTCAACGACTAAGCCACCCAGGTGCTCCTCAAATAAATAAATCTTAAAAAAAAAGAACATATCTATTAAAAAAAAAAAATCAACCCTATGCCCCAGTAGTTCCTCTCTTGGATAGCTATCCCAAGCCAAATGAAACCATACGTCCACACAAAGACTTACACAAGAATGTTCACAGGAGCTTTATTCATAGCCAAACCTGGAAAGAACCTAAATGTCCATCAGGACGAGAATAAACACACTGTACTATACTTAGAAAATGAAATATTCCTTAGCAATAGGAAGGGAAAAACTGCTGATATCACAGCACCACGGATGAATCTCAGAATCATTCCACTGAGTGAAAGAAGCCTGACAACACTTGGAGTTAAGCACGAGAACGTGCAAATCCGTGCAGTGACAGAAGTCATAAAGCGGTTGTCCGGGAAGAGAGGACTAACTTAGGCAACAGAAGTTCTTCCCAGAGGGACACGATGTTCTCTATCTCATTCCGGGTGGTGGTCCTACAGGTGTATACAATTGTCAAGACCCACTGGGTGGACACCGTAAGAGCCGGGCATGCTATTATGTGCAAATGATATCCCTTTTTAGAAAACTCTTAGGGGGCGGGGCCTGGGTGGCTCCATCACGTGGCCCTCCGACTCGATTTCAGCCCAGGTTGTGATCTTAGGGTTCTGAGATCGAACCCTGCATCAGGCTCTGCGCTCGGGGGTAGTGTCTGCTTGAGATTGTCTTTCTCCCCACTCACACTCTCTAAAAAAGTACATAAATAAATAAATATCTAAAAAAAACACCAAAAATCACCTCTTAGGAAGGCTGCCCAAGATTCTGATGAGGCACATTTGTGCCGGGAATAGCATATTGGGTATCCAGGTTCTAGGGCCCACCCTAAAATGGTCCCTCTGGGATAGGCCTGGGTCATCCGACAGTCACCAAGTACCTGTTACAGCCTATGCCCAGAGCTGACAGGCCATTATTAAACACAAAAGACCAGCAGTATTAGACAAATACATTGTCTAATAAATGTAAAATCAAAAAAATCATACCCAAAAGGGCCTCCTAGCATCTGTTCTCAGTGACCACAGGTCTGCACTGGTGAGGCCCTAGACGGCAGGACAAAGCAAAAATGATCGCCCAAGGCACCTTTGGGTTTCCAATTTACCGACCAACATCCCAACTCCAACATGCCCTGCCAAAACAGAGGGAGAAGAGCTGAAAAAGCCCTCAAGCTCAGTCCTGCTCTGAACCCGCACTCCTGTTCCCATTTGAAGGGCAATTCAGCTCAACAAACATTTACTAAACAGTTATGGTGTGAGGTCCACCCCCCTACCAACAATGACCTCAGCCGTACCTAGAACAAGACCGCAGTGCCCCAAAGTCAAATCATAGTTAGACTTTTGGTTTGAGATCACCATTCCTCTTCCACGGACCCATTATTTTGAATAACAGAGAGGTGCAAGTATACCAATTACTTGGGTCCTCTCGAGGTGGATTCAGACCAGCTAGATAAGGAAGGACTCCCAGAATCCTTCAGCTGGCCAAAATCATTCACACCATGGACTCTAAAAAAGGGGAAGGCATGCTTCTTGGGCCTCTTCACCAGCTGGTCACCCAAGAGAGGGAGAACGTGATGCTGCCCAAAGCACCCAGCCGCCCAGCCATCAGCACCCTCTCAACTTCGGCCTGTTGATGAACAGTCACACCAGCTGGTCAAGCCCCCTCCCCCTGACCCCCAACACCACCACTCACTCACGCTGATCCAATGTGTCCCAGATCTGACTGCTAAGGAAGCAGCCCCTGCCAATGCTCAGAGGAGGGAAGGGTGAGCTGTCAAACCTCGAAGACCTGGCTGAGGATTTTCTCCCACTGCACTATTCTGCCTCAACAGCGGCAAGAAACCACCAAACTGCTGGCTTTGTGCCTCTCTCCCGGCTCAGAGAAAATTAGCGGGGAGGTTTAGGGACATGGTCTTCATGGTCAAGAAGGAAATGGCCATCCCTGATTACAGACATCATCACATTGCGTTTTGACCGTGCATGAAAACATGGATTCTCCGAATGTTTTCTGCCCTAACTCACCTAGCAGATGCAAGAGACTCCCATCAGTAGCGGGGCACTGACCCCTGGCACATGGAAGGCAGGAGGGCAGGAACGGCGGGACAGAATCTCGAGAAGGGACCGAAGTATGAAAGAGCCTCCTCACCTGATTTTGCCTGATTTTGCCAAGAAGAATACAGGGTGTGCAGTCGAATCTGAGTTTCAGATAAACGACGTGAATATTTTTGCCATTTGGGACACGGTTATACGAAAGAACTCTTGTTTATCTGAAATTTTAACCAGGAATGCGTATTCTAGCTGAAACTAGAGGCAAACTCCACCTGCAACTCTGGGGCACAGCCGCCCCTTCCCCCCACCCCTTTCTTCCCTCTTTATGAAACGCAGGGCAGCATAGTGGGTAGAAGGCCCGACTCTCGGGTCGGACTTCCTGATCCAGATCTAAGCTCCCAGCCGGGAGGCCTCGGGGAAGAAAGTCATCTCTTTAGGGCTACCAATTCTCCATGTGGAAGACAGAAACAAGAGTGGAATAGTCGCACTCATGAGTAAAAGGGAACTAATCATGATATATGTAGACTGACCACGGGCCAGGAACTTTCTGAATCCTCCCGAAGTTAAAAGTTAGCTACTATCATTGTCCCTACTCCACATATGGGAAAACGGAGGCACGGGGAGTTAAGTAATGGGCAAGTAATCTGCAGAGCCAAGATTTAAATCCAGCCTGTGTGGCTCAAGTCCCTGCTCTCAAGCATGACACAGTCCCTAAGCCCTAAGTGGGGGGGGGGAACACACTTCTCTCCTACGACACCCTGGAGGATTAATACTGAGACACACGTTAAATGCCTAACACAAATATGGGCCTCAAGACTTGATCAACACTAGGTATTACAATGATTATAGGTTTCTCACCCTTAGTAAGAACAAAGGATTTGAGAGAAGAATTTCAATCAGAGCCCTCTGATCTGGACCTAGAGCTCCCGGGGACGGGAGCCCCACTTCTCCTGGGGCTGACCACGGCGTATAGACACGGGTCTGCCAGGGGATAATAAAATGCGTGTGAGCATCAAGTACTCATGTACTGTGAGCTCATGCGTGTGAGCTGTGTACCCAGGAGGATCCACATGTAAAACACAACGAAAAAGGGGAGACATCCCAGCTGCCAGAGGCCCCACAAATCCCTACCGCCTGGTTACGGATGCCCAAAATTTTAATCCACTTCAATAACATGTACAGATGGGTCTGTTGGGCTTCAGATGCCTAGATGCGCTGAGAGCCGGGACCCCAGCCCATCTCAGGGAGGGCAGGAAGCCAGAGGAAGACACACACCAGGAGGCTGAAGGCATCGCAGTGGCAGGAGAAGCCCAGGTGGCAAGGATGGGGGAAGACCTCCTACGGAGCGTTGTGCCCCAGGGTGTGTGAAACCTGACACACAGGTTAGAGCTGGGAAGGAGCAGAAACTCAGCGTTCAGGGAGAGGCAGGGCTGGTTCCAGGAACAGCCAAGGTCCAGACAGAACACACATGCCGAAGGAAGCACGGGAAGGTGATGGGAACGAGCCAAGAGCACGGGGAATACTATGCCAAGGTGTTTCAACTTTATTTGGTAAAGAAACAGGGAGCCGTGGAGAACTTTGGGGGCTGGGGGGTGGGCAGCGTGGGAAGGAGTCTCAAACACGATTTAGGAAGACAATTCTGGGGGCAGCATTAATTAATTCAGGAAACAGTTAACAAGTCAGGCACTGAGGTTTGTAATATATAAGACAGGTGAACTCTGGCCAAGAGGAGCTTCCTTAGTAAGAGCGGACAGGCGACCCACATGAAAACAAATAAATGTGGAGAACATGAATGAAATGGAAGGAAATAAAGCAATGTCCTGAGATAAACAGTGATGGGGAGGATCTATGTTGCATGAGTAGTCAGGGAAGGCTTCTTGGGGGAGGTGACAGTCGAGCTAAGGTCTGAATGATGAGAGGGGCAGTCCTCAGCTCCAAGTAAAGGGAAGACATTCCTGAGGTCCGAACAAGCTGGGGATGGAAATGGCCACAGCTGAAGTATGAAAACAAGGTGGGGAGGGGTACCAGAGGGGAGAGAAAAGGGCAAAGTCCTCACAGACCGCAGACCATGGGGGAGCTGGGACTTGATCCTCCAGCGGGGGCGATGGGGCTGATGTGCATTCACAGAAGCTCATGCTGGCTGCAGTGGGTCAGGGGCAGCAGAGGCAGAGACACAGAGAGCCTCCCTCTGGCGTGCCTGGGGGACCACGGTGGCCCATACCTAAAGGCACAGGTGAAGGAGGGTCGCGTTTGGGCTGTCTTCTGGAGGGAGAGGCAGGACTCATCGGTGGAATGGAGGAGGAGGGTCACGTAAGAGGGAGTGGGTGAGTCCCCTGCGTGGCCTGGCCACACGCCACAAACCGGGGGCTTTGAAACCAGGGAAATGTATTCTCACCTGATTCTGGAGCCTAGAGGTACAAAATCAAGGACTCTGGAGGGCCAGGGTCCCTCTCAAAGTTCTGGAGAAGAAACTTCCCTTGCCTCTTCTGGCCTCCGGGACTGCGAGTCATCCTCGGAGTGCCTTGGCTCACAGACACATCGTTTCTGTCATGTGGCCATCTTCTACCTGTATGTCTCTAGGTCTGTGTCCAAATTCCCTTCCTATAATAGGCCACCAGTCAGATGGGGCTCAGGGCTCACCCTAAAGCAGTACGATCTCATCTTTACTCGACGACATCTGCAAAGACCCTATTCTCTAATAAGATCACACCCACAGGTTCTAAGCGGACAGAGATTAGGAGGCGGGGGGCAGCAGGTGGGGGGACACCAGGCAACCTAGCGCACATGGGAATCAAGGCGACGTCGGGTTTGGGGCCTATGCAGCTTAGGGGAAGGTGGTACCCTCAACTGAAAAGAGAAAACTCGGGACAGCAGAGGTGGAGTGCAGGATGGGGAAGGAAGTGATGGGGTAGGGCGGCTGAGAGCTCCGAGTTGAACTTGTAGAGTGGGAGCCGCCCATCGGATGGTCAGCTAGGGAGCTCAGTGGAAGGAACAGTCGATGTCCCAGGCAAGGAGGCCGGCCTTGGGCTGGGGTGGCAGCTGCCACAGTGGGGGTGGGGAGAGCCATGTACAGGTGGCAGGTGCAGAGGGGACTGGCGTAGGGTGAGAGACAGGAAGAAACTCGAGACTGATTTCAGAAGCCTCTGGTGCAAATAACAATTGAGAGACATAAACTGGGCAAAGGATACGAATAACCAGCTCATCACCAAAGACATGCCCAAGGGCACTAAGGAACTAAGAAGATGTCTAGCCTCACCTGTAATCAAGAATCAGAGAAATGTGTATCGCCGGGCTCAGGGCACAGACTCCAGAATCCGACAGACTTCAGACAAAGTCCAACAGTGCCTGGGCACATCCCATCCCCTCCGCAAGCCTCTCTTTTATCATCCGCAAAGCTGAAGAGCAGCCCCTAGCTCATGCAGGTGTCGTGAGGACTGAGCGAGCTAACCCACATACGTGGCTCAGAATGCTGCCTAGTACTACCGCAAGGCACTGCTTCTTTACCCAGCTGGAAACCGGCTTGATTTTTTTTTTTAAAGATTTTATTTACTTATTTGACAGACAAAGAGGGAGAGAGCACAGGGGAGCAGCAGGCAGAGGGAGAGGGAGAAGCAGACTCCCTACCGAGCAGAGAGCCTGATGTGGGACTAGATCCCAGGGCCCCAGGATCATGACCTGAGCCAAAGGCAGACTTTTAACTAACTGAGCCACCCAGGTGACCCACCTTTTTTTTTTTTTTTTTAAGGAAGCTCTATGCCCAACATGGGCCTTCAGCTCATGACCCTGAGATCAAGAGTCACATGCTCTACCAACTGAGCCAGGCAGGTGTCCCTGGAGACTGTTTTTAAATGCATGTCCCCGTGGGGCACCTGGGCGGCTCAATCATTTAAGCATCTTCCTTCGAGTCAGCATCTGTCATCAGGGAGTCTGCTTCTCCCTCTGCCCCTCCTCCTGCTTGTGCTCTCTCTCAATGAAGTCTTAAAAAATAATAATAAGGGGCGCCTGGGTGGCTCAGTTGGTTGAGCAACTGCCTTCAGCTCAGGTCATGATCCTGGAGTCTCGGGATTGAGTCCCACATCGGGCTCCCAGCTCTGCAGGGAGTCTGCTTCTCCCTCTGACCTTCTCTCCTCTCATGCTCTCTCTTACTCACTCTTCTCTCTCAAATAAATAAATAAAATCTTTAAAAATAATAATAATAATAATAATAATAAAATAAATGCATGTCCCCAGTGCTACCGCGGGGGGGCCCAGGAACCAAAGAGGAAGAAAGAAGCCTCTTACAGAGACCTCAGAAAACTCAGGGAAGCAACCTTTATAAAAGAAGAATCTATCATTTATATCAAATCCATGGAAAAAAAAATCCATGGAAACGAACAGGGTGTGATGGAGTGGGGGAAAGAAACAAGAACAAGAAAGTTTCCAGAAACTGAAACTATGAAAACATAAAAAAAAAAAAAGACACATTTGCTTTTTTTTATGGAGCTGAAGTCAATGAAACTTCCCACCATGCAGAATAAAACAGCAGAGAGATTATAAAATAGAGAGAAGAGGAAAAAGAGAGGCTCATTCAGGAATCCCAATAGCCAACTAATAAGATTAATTGAGAGAGAGACAGTAGAGGACAACTGGGGGAAACTATTGAAAAAACTAAAGATAACACTGACCAGAATTTAAGGATACTGGTTTCCAAATCAAAAAATTGCAAAATAGATTTGTTTAGAAATATAGGGGAAAATTTCTCAAGAAACAGACAGAAGTGGTTACTTTTAGGAAAGAGACAAGGCTGTGTGAGGAGAGGGGAATGCTGGGTTTTTTTTTTCTTTATAAGCCTTTTACTAACATTCGTTCTTTCTAGACGTGTGCATTGATGACCCTGAGAAAAGAAAACAACGGTTCGAAAATGCAAGTCCAATTTAAATGAGCAAGAAGTCATTAGCTAAAAATAATCCATTGTGCGAGCAGTTAAGTGCATTTCAATTATACCTGGATAAAAGCGAAAACAAATATGGCCAGTTCTTGTGATGGGGAACCACGCAAGCACCAAGATAACAAGAAAACGTTCGGGAAATATTAGGTTGAAAGAATGTGTTTTTAAACATTATGTGTGTACAATCCCATTATTTTTGATTATACATGAACAAAGAAATTTATCCAAGTTCCAAATGTATCCAAGCATCCAAGATGGCGCTGCTCAGAAGAAAGGTGGGACGAGTCTGTGTAGGGAAGACAGCCGTGGGGGGATAAGGGATGCTCAGCAGTAAGTTAGCCACATACTGGAGGACAGCTGATTCAAACCGTAATGCCCATGTTCGATCACTTAGGTCAATTCCAAATTCCACGTGTGTCCTCCACTCACTTCCCCTGACAGGAGATGATAGTAATCAAAATGTATTGGGCATTTACTACATGCTGATCACTGTGCTAAATGCTTAAGGTATTTTGACTCATTTCATGGGCACGACAACCCTATAGAGGAGACAGTACTGTTTTGCAGACAAGGAAACTGAGGTTTACAAAGTCTAGGCTCATACAACTAGTAAGGAGAGGAACCAGGCTCCAACCCAAGCAAGGTGACTCCAGAACACACCATAATACCAAAGCACAGGCCCTCTAGAGAAAAGGCTCCGCCCTGCAGTGCCCAACGCCCCCTGCCCTTGGCTCACCCCAAGCCACTGACAGTTTGAGACATTTCATGGCATGACTACATCCTGAGAAGTTCATTGTAATTAAATCATGGGGAAATTTTCAAAGGGCTCCAGAGATGTAATGAGTTTACATTCAATTAATTCCTTCCTTCATTGGAAGGATCGGGAAGATGGATTTCCTTATAGACTCGGAGGGTTTCTCATTGCCTATTTTGAGATTTCATCCTGATGTTCCAGGGTTGTCCATCAGTGCATACAGAGGGTCTAGACAAATTGGGCTGGGCCTAAGAGCAGCCAACCCCACAAGGGAAACCTCTAATGCACTCACCAGCTCATTCAACATTTATATAAAATATATTTTTGAGTGCCAACTACGCTGGAGTTCCTGTATCAGGGACCAAGTCCCAGTGGTGAAAAAGACAGCCCCTGCCTCCCAGGTACTTCCAGTTTGGGAATGAGGGAAGAGAAATGAACAAGCAATTAGGATCTGGAGATAAGTCCTAGATAGAATAAGCAGAGAGCTTCAAATGCTTGTCAAGGAAATCCTATCTCAGATAGGGGTGAGTAGACGGAAGGAAATGAGATGCTCAATCCATTAAGGAGCAAAGTCTCAAAGGCAAGGATGTGGAAGGAACCAGGATCCCAGACAGAAAGGGCAGGCAGGAAAACCCTCAGGACTTGAGAAATGAGGCCCATTGTGACAAGACTGAGTTCAAATAAATGAGAGGTAAATTCTCCCTTGACCAGGTAGCAACGATGTACCTCGCTACTCAACCTGCACAGAACGAGGAGCATTCCTCTTCCAAACCAGCTGGATGCTGGCTCTGTCCAGCACGGAGGGATTCACCCTCTCCAGGGGCTACATAAGGTGAGGTCCCACTTAGGGTGTTCCACAATGAGTCATGAAACAGAGCAAGGGAATATGAAAATATTTAGGCACCGTAAGGCTCTCAAAGGAATCAGGGGTGGGTGGGTGGATAGCACCTACTCTTCCTTTTCTATCCATCCATCCATCCATCCATCCATCCATCCATCCATCTCTCCATCCATCCATCTCTCCATCCATCCATCCATCCATCCATCCATCCATCCATCCATCCATCCATCCATCCATCTCTCCATCCATCCATCCATCCATCCATCCATCCATCCATCCATCTGCCAACCCACCCACCCATCCATTCATCCATTTGAGCATCTGCTTATTTGTTCGATACATCAAAAAAATTTATTGAGAGCCTTCCTTAAGTCAGGAACACTTCCCCAGCAGCTTCACTGATTGATTCTTTTTAAGATCGTAACAGTCATGACTCTCACCCCTGCCAGGTTACTCTCTATCCTCCTCTGTTCTTTATTGTGCTCATTCACATCAGTCTCTGACACACTATATGTTAGGCTGCATGGTGTAACTCTCTCTGCTAGAACGGCAGTCCCACGAGAGCAAGAATTTGGGGTTGCTTGGTTTACTGTGTACCTTCAGTGCATGGCACACTTTGGGGGAACCTCGAAGGGACTGAGGCTCCCTTCTTTTCTGCGCTGCCCCACGCATCCCTTGGACAGACCATACAAAGAAGTCCAGCATGGAAGGTGGTGCTCCCTTCATCTATTGTGTACAAAAAAGAAAGCCTACAGCACCCGGGTTATTATGAGGGTCAGATGAGGTAATGGATGGGAAAAAGCTTTGAAAAATATAAAGCAATAAACCATTGTCACGGGTTCAGGAGCCCGTAAGATGTAAGTGTTCCCCGCAGTCAGCTCATGGACCATTCCCCACCCCCGAAGACCTCTCCATGCTAATTACAGAGGGTTTGCAATTTCAGATCAGTAATCTACTTAGGGCTGATGCACAAGCAATGATTCTTTGCCCCTTCCTCCTGCCTTAAATACAATGCTAATCTATTTTCCCTTGTTTATGCATTTTGACAGATAGGTATTTTTTTCTACCCACCCTGCCCCTCTAAGAACAACTAACTCACTTAGCCCCAGGGCTGTTATGGTTAATTTCTTACAAGAAGACCGGGGCTTCAGAAACGCAGAGGTTTCCAAAGAAACCAACCAAAAAAAAAAAAAAAAAACCCCAAAAAAAAAACCTGTGCAAGGTTAAGTGTGAACAGTCTTCCTTCCCTTCTCTGGCTTGTCAGATGCATAATTCTCACAGAGCTCGCTCTCCATCGGGCCTGATGGTTCTATTCTGATTGCTGCTTGGCGAAGTCTGGAGAAACAGCTCATCGTGGCCCCGAGCCAAAGTCAAATGTGGGATTAAAAGCCAGGGCACGCTGACAGCAAAGATGAGTGTCCACCAGCAAGCTATTAAGGTGCCTGTCTCCCTGGTATTTTGTTCTCGCTTCGCCCTGGAGGGCACAGAGGCAGTCAGCAGCCATGCCCTGATTTTTTTCCTTCCACTCCATGCACACATTCAGAGGGGAAGGATTTCAGTCTCAGTGGAGGTGGGAGAGGCCTGGAGATTGCAGGACTTGCTGCTGATCACAGGGATTGTAAACACCTCGGCCAGAAAAGCAACCCAGGGCTCCTGCCTAGATTTCTGAGCCCAGCGCTCTCTATAACCGCACAGGATCGGAGCTCTGTGTCCTGACCTCCCCTGCCCAGGGAGGGCTCCTCTCACCCAGGAAAGTGGAGGTGTTAGAGGTGCTCCTGAGGTCCCACTCCTTGGGATAAGAGGCAGCAGGGAGGGAGAGCCTGAGGCTGACACACCTCTCCAGGCCCTGGGAGAAGGCAGCAGTGAGGACCCTCAGCCTCTGATCACAGCTTCTCTGGTCTCCATGTACTCACCACCCGCTGTGCGGGGCATAAATCCACAGTCCAGCACTGCTCAGCTGTTCTGCCCACACTCCTACCAGAAAAACACTAGCATGGAACCCCTCCCACCGCCCTGCACTCTGCAATGTGCTCTTTACATCCTTAAAATATGTTCCTAAAATGAGGCGGACTCCCCTGCAAAGACGGAGTGAGATGGATGCCTGAATTTAAAAGGGAATGTTTTGCTCCTTTAAAAAAAAAAAAATCAAAGTCCTAATAGGTTAAGGAAACCAAGCAATGTCAAAGCATGGAACGTAAGAACTGGTATTTCTCCAGGGTCCTTCCAAGTTCACAGTGTGGCCACACTCACCCTCAGAAGGCCACTTGTCCCCGATCCGGGGAGATCACAGTGCTGGTAGCCAGAGAATGTCTGCTTCCAGAAGAGCACAGCCCTCGTCCTGAGAAGTCAGCCCACACGCTTTCCTCCAGGACAAACCTGAGTCCATGAAGGTTCTGCCTCTCGGCCGCCCACGGGGCACCAATTACGTTTCACTGGGCCTTCAGATGTCTTCCTTGGGTGTTTGTTAGCAAATGGAATGAAAACCTAGAAAGACACTTTCCCCTCCCTCGGTGGGAGTGATGCCCGAAGAGAAGCTGAGGAGCAGGACAGAGAACACAGGACAAAGGGAGACCCAGCATCAGGGGCCAGGGACTTCTAGAAAGGGCAACAAGAAGGCACCCAGCAAGAGAAGAGGAATCCTGGCTGACCCCAGGCAGGGCAGACGACAGGCGGGCATCACCTCTGCGCGCATGGGGAGGTGGTAGAGGGCAGAGCAGAGCCGTGATATTGTTCAGGCTCCTACCACCGAGAACCCTCAAGTCTGGGTGGGCCTTGCAGCTTGCTCCGGCTGGCCAAACATGACCAGAAATTGAGGGGAAGCTCCCGAGTCTAGTCGTCCAAGGCCTCCTGGCCTCCACCAGCACCTACTGACCCATGAGGCCCCGCGTGGGACAGAGACTCAGAGGACAGGTAGCCCCAGGTGCCCACGGCCCTGAGGGAAGGCCCACACCCTCCGGCCTAGTTGTGCCGCCAGCCGGCCCACGTCGTGAGTGACCGACGCAAGCCCAGAAGAAGCCGAGCCCTGTGAACCCAGACCCATAAGAAATAACAGACTGCTGTCGATGTAAGCCACTACGTTTTGGGGTTGTTCCTAAGTGACGCAGGGAGCGTGGGGGGTGTGTGCTGTATCTCGAAGCATGCGGGTACATCTGCTGTACGCTGAGCACCCCAACCTCCGTTACACCGACTTTGGCAACAACATTCGGCTTTGCTTCAGGGGAAACATCTTAGAGGAAACCCGCCCCCATTATTCATCATTTTTAGTCTTTGCTTTTCATCTACCGGGAGGAGGAGGAGGCCAGTCGGTGTGGGCAGGTGGCCCAGGCCTGGCCAATCGACACCGCGCATCCCCACGGCAACGGGATTCGTGTCCAGGGATGAGCACACAACCCGAGCAACTCCCTGCCCAGGAAAGTCAATTCCAAGGCTGTTTAAGGTGAGGAAGGAAGATGCGCCTCCCCATGGAGGGGAGACCGAGGGGGTGTTGACTGAGCATCCAAAAGCAGAGCCACACAGGGAAGGAGGAGGCCAGGAAACAGAGAAACCCAGGCCCCCAGTGATGTCTTCGGACCTACAGGGTCTAGAAGGACGATCTGTGGCCAGTTCTATGCCTGATATGTTAAATGCATGCTCCGGCACATTTCCTTTCGTCCTATGCCAGATCGAGCTAGATTTCTCATCATTCGTGGCCTCCAAAGCCCTGGCTGATAACAGAAATGGAGGGATTTATTTTTTTACTGCAGAACCTTTGTACTATTTGAATCTCTTGCCAAGTTCATGTTTTACTCCTCCACTCTGAAGGGAACTAGTTAAAGAACAAAAATAACACAGCTCATTGAAAAGAACAACATATCATATACAAAAGGTACACAGGGAAGGTAAATCCATGATAGCATTAGGGCTCGAAGTTCTCATCGCACTGGATTGTAGGGCCACGAGCGCTAACTGCCTGCTCCAGTTCCGATTCTCCCCCGTCCTTCAGAAACAGAATCCCACCATCGAGCTGGGCACACGGCGGCACAGCTGCCTTCCTGGCAGTGGGATGGGGTCTTCTAATAAGTTCTGGCTGATGAGCTGCAAGTGGAGCTGTCAGGCAAGACTTGCAGGGAATCTCCATCCTGCCTACCATCTGGAGGGCAGATGTGATGACCTGAGCTCCAGCAGCTACCTTGGGCCAGAAAGACAAAGGCCTCCCTGTGGGGCAAAGCACTGAGCAGAACAAGGAGCCTAGATCCCTGGGACTCCAGCCACGGTCTCTGACTTTCTCCTGCACAAGAGGAGTCTTTCCTGTTGAAGCCACCATTCGGGGGTCCCAGTTACTCTCAGTCAAAAGTAGAGTGAGCAGAAGGAAGCGTCGCCATCAGTATCACCAGCTGCAGGTGTCAGGTTGCCATGGAGACCACGCTGCCACACAGATTCCCAAGTACAAACCCACTCACACGATAAAGACCCGATGTAAACTCCACCTCCCTGTTTCTGGCAGAGTCCCCCTCACGCACCCCATAAGCCAGAAGGTGACAGCAAACTTTCCAACAGCCCCAGGGGAAGGAGCCCCAGGAACACAGTAGCTGTGAAGGGCTCGAACCTCTCGGGCTGCCTGTGCAATGAGAGGGCGCCCAGGTCCTCTCAGTTCTCTGGCAGAACTAGCCTTCGCTCTCTTCTTTCCTAATTCCCCTGCCTCTGCCTGATTTAAGGCTCTAAAGGGTCCAGGCATCACGTAAAGTAGTGCAGACCTCTGGTCCACCTCTCCACGATGGCCTCCCCTTGCACACGCCCTACGGCCGTGCTCTCTGCCACCAACAGAATGCACTCAACGAAAGTACAACTCTGGTCCCCTTACCTTCTCAAAAACCCCTCGGGTTTCCCCACCCATCAAGAGAACAGAGCTCTGGGCGCCTGGGTGGTTCAGTTGGTTGTGCGACTGCCTTCAGCTCAGGTCATGATCCCGGAGTCCCTGGATAGAGTCCCATATTGGGCTCCTGGCTCTGCGGGGAGTCTACTTCTCCCTCTGACCTTCTCCCCTCTCATGTTCTCTCTCTCTCAAATAAATAAATAAAATCTTTAAAAAAAAAAAAAAAAAAAAAAGAGAACAGAGCTCGGAGGTGCCTGGGTGGTTCAGTCCATTCTGCATCAGCCTTTGGCTCCTGATCCCCACGATCCTTGAACGGAGTCCCCACGTCGGGCTCCCTGCTCAGCGGGGAGTCCCCTTCTCCCTCTCCCTCTGCTGCTCCCCTCCTGCCTGTGCTCTCTCTCTTTCAAGTAAATAAATAAAATCTTTAAAAAAGAGAGAGAGAGAGAGAACAGAACGCAGAGTCCATCCCATGCAGCCTCAACCTACCTTTCAGCCGTCACCTTCCAACCACAGCAATCCCCATGCCTTCAACAGGCCTGTGTTTTCTGCCATGTTTCCAATATGCTCTTCTTTCTGCCCCGAATTCACTTCCTTCCCCTGCTCTGTGCCCATCCCCCAGCTCTGCCTATTTTTCCAACCTGAGTTTCATCCCTGAAGAAGTCTTCCCTAATTCCCCAGCTAGAACCTAACCCCTAACGCCCTGCCCTAGGCTTCCCATCACCTTGTGTACGTGACCTTCACACAACCACAAGCTGACCCTTCTCACGGTGACGGGAACCTAGCCGACCTCCCCTTGAAGGGAGGGATCGCGTCACGCTTTACATACACCCACAATGCCTTCCCTACGGTAGGCGCTCGCTAACTGGTGGACAGAATGGCCTGAAGACAATCCTCTCCCCACTCCCACCTTGCAAGCAGGCACTCCCCGAGGAAGGAAGAAAATTAATGGTTATCCTGCAAACAGAACACGTGCTTGGGCCATCTCTAAAATTGCACAGGCCCTTCACACAGCTCTGATGACTGGCTCTTCTCCCCTCTTGTGAGCGAGCCCCTCCTGAAAAGCAATCATGAGGCCATCCGCGGCAGGCTTTCCACAAAGCACTTGTGTTAATAACACATGTCGAGATTTGGTCTTGGCAGGCCAAGGCTAAAGGACAAGACTTAACCAATATTAACTTTGATCCCTTGTACTCAGAGTATCTTGCAAAAGAGCTGACCCTCAGCAAATGCTTTGTAATGTGATTTGTACTAGGGTGTCTATGAAAAATGATGTCAGCGACTCTCTCTTATTTAAATTGCAGCAGAAGGGGCGCCTGGGTGGCTCAGTGGGTTAAAGTCTCTGCCTTCAGCTCGGGTCATGATCTCAGGGTCCTGGGATCGAGCCCCGCATTGGGCTCTCTGCTCAGCAGGGAGCCTGCTTCCCCCTCCCCCGCCTGCCTCTCTGCCTACTTGTGATCTCTCTCTCTGTCAAATAAATAAATAAAAGCTTTAAAAATAAAAAATAAATTGCAGCAGAAGACATTTAGGTTAGGTAAGTTTCTAACAAGCTAGCCAAACACTCAATTAGGTTACCAAAAAAAAAAAAAAAAAGGGGAGCTTCCTTCATAGAAGTCTTGGGGAACAAGCTACACTCCCGCCAGCTGTCTGGCGTTGCTGAAACATTGCCCCGTCTGATGGCACAGGGTTGCCTGAGATGACTCCCAGAAGGCCCTGCCCGTACGGAGATTTTTCAGACACAGTGTGCGATCTAACGAGGACTGTGCATCACGCTCAAGTTCTCCAAGCAGCAAAGATCCAGCCCTGCAGCTTTCTTTTGCACGTGCCAAGGAGCCCGGAGGAAGAGCCTGAGTTCCCAGCTGGCAGCTAACAGTGTCACCTGACCGACTGGGACACCTGCCCCCTCCCAGCCCAGGTGCCATCAAAACCAACCAGCCCTGGGAGCCAAGACAACTGCCAAGCGCAGGGCGGATCACCACAGCAGCCCGCAGCAGACCGGCCTGCAGCAGGGGACCAGAGGGAGCAGCCTACCCCCGGGGTCCCCCGTCTGGGTTCCAAAGCCCCATCCTCCACACCCAGTGCCCCTCTAACCAGGGCCCCAACCCCACATATGGGCTCCACTGTACTCTTAGCCCCATAGCTACGTGGAGCCTCTGGAGGGGTTTTGCTACTCCAAACACCAGCCCATCCTTCATTACACACTGGTCCCCATCAGAACAGGGCCCCTCGGGGCAGGTTGTACACTGCAATCCCCAAGGAAGCTCGAGAAACTACTGAAGCCTCATCTCAGCCCCAGAGATTTGGATGTATTAGTCCAGGGTGCGTCTGGGGCACTGGGCTTCTAAAGTTTTTCCAGATAGTTCTATCATGCAACCCAAGGGGGGCCACTACATCAAAATGGAGTTTCTCCAAAGCCAGAGAGAGCTCCTTGGAACGGAACTGCCCAGCACGTGAGGCCAAGTGAGCTCACTCTGCTACACCACGGATGAGGACAGTTGCCAACTTGAGGCTGACTGGAGCTGGGCAACCTCATTTTAGCTCACAGTCTCAAATTGCACACTTTTGTCCTCGGCCATCTGTCTCGACACAGTGTGCCTTATGTGACCAGGAGATGGGCCCACCCAATTCCCCGAGCTGCCCTGCAAAGCCACCCCCTGAAAATTCTTCAAAGGCCCACCCCAGCAAAAGGACAATAGTGGTATCAATTTCAAAAGCCAGGGCCACACCCCCTGGGGAGGACCCCCCGCCCCCCACCCCCAACAAAACCCAGCTCCCACAGGAAATCACCTGCTCAGGAACACCAGGCATGCCTGGAACATTCTAGGACCGCCGGCCTGGGGCCCTGCACGGCACAGAGCTGTAGACACCTGCTCGGGCTGTTGGCACTACAACCAGGCCTCAGAAAACCCCACGATCAACACTAAACTGGGGGTCGGGAAACTTCTATAAAGGTCCACATAATAAATACTTTAGGCTTTGCAGGCAATATAGCCCTGTTGTGGTTCCTCACTCTACTGTTCTAATGCATAAGCCACCATAGACAATATGAACAAACAAGCATGTTCGGGTTCCAATAAATCTCTACTTAGGAAAACAGGCGGTGTGCCCACCTCTCCACTGGGTCGTGACTTCCTTAAAGACACACACGGTCTCCTAGCACTCCTTCAAATCCTCAGGACTTGGCCAGTGCCTGGAATACAAGAGATCCTCTATCGATGCAGAAGGAAGGAAGGGAGGAAGGGAGGAAAAATGAGTAATCATCTTCAAGGAGTATCTACTCTACATTTACCTGCTCCTACAGGGAGCACGGACTCCTACAGGGAGCACTGACTCTTTGGGGCCCTCACATCTGACTACTGACACTATCTGCTGGTTATTTACATGCACTCTCGCCTCCCCCTTCATGGGAACAGGGAAGGTTGCCCCAGACAAAGGGGAACAGGTGTCCCCAAGCAGAATGCCTGGCCAGATCTGCAGAGCAGGCCCAGGTCTGCAAGGAAGGGCAGAGGGGACTAGGAGGACGCAGGAGTTCCCAGGCCAAGAGAGTGGGGCCTAAGGATGCATGAGGGGAAGGCGGGGAGGCCAAGGAAGCCGAGCAGCCATGCAGGGGCCTCGGGGCCACACAGGCCAGCTCCTGAGCCGGGTGAGACGATACACTCCTTCGCCCAGACAAGCGCCGTTACTTTCCATCACTGTAGACAGAGGGAATGTATATCATTGCCTCCCCCACACTGTTAATAATGACATTGGAAATCTCAAGCATGAAATTGAAAATAAAAAGCACAATACTAATATCAGTGATGGTCTGTGTCCTTCCTGAGTGCTTTTCTCCCCTTTCTCCTCTCTTCCTCCCTCACCTGGCCACCCCTCTTCCTGCAGCAGGACTTGGCTCCCCTCCCAATGTCGAGTCAAGGCAAGGATGTGCCAGGAAGGAAGGCCCTCATCTTGCCGGCCTATGGCACACCAGAGGAAGGGAGGACCTGTGGACAGAGTTGCCACCACACCGCCCTCGTGGCCACAGGAACCACTGCTGTTGGGGACCAGAAGCACCGAGTCACAAGACAGGTCTGTCCCCCGTGGTGTGTCTGGCGTCTCTTGCCCGTGCATGGCAAGGTTTAAAAACACCCAGCGGAGGGGCACCTGGGTTGCTCAGTCATTAGGCGTCTGCCTTTGGCCCAGGTCATGATCCCAGGGTCCTGGGATCGAGCCCCGCATCGGGCTCCATGCTCGGCAGGAAGCCTGCTTCTCCCGCTACCATTCCCTCTGCTTGTGTTCCCTCTCTCACTGTGTTTCTCTCTGTCAAATAAATAAAAATATCTTTAAAAAAAGGAAAAAAAAAAAAAAAAACACCCAGCGGAGACCCAGAAGTTTTCCCATTGTAAACAGGCCAAAATAGAATGCTTTGCAGGACACCTGGGAGGTTCATTAAGGGAAGCATCCGACTCTTGATCTGGGCTCAGGTCATGATCTCAGAGTCGTGAGATCGAGCCCCGCATCAGGCTCCATGCTGGGCACGGAACCTGCTTAAGATTCTCTCTCCCTCTCCCTCTGCTCCTTCTATCTGCCTCCCTGCCTACAATAATAATAATAATAATAAAAATAATAAAATGTTCTGTCATGCAGACCTTCAGGGCCCCAACCCCGCGACCGTGAGCTTGAGCACCAGGGTCTGGCAGTGTCGCCATGCAAGAACCCGGGGCGGCAGAAGTGGCAGCTGCCCTGACCCACACGCCAAGAACCTGCGGGGAGGCTGGGAATAGTCCTGGTTAGAGAAGAGCCTTCCCCGCGTTTTCTCCACACACTATGCCACGGGAACCTGGTCGAATGAGACCCCAGGCCCATCAAACCAACCTCGTATTCCTCCTCACTTCTTGGCTGAGGACCAACCCCAAGGGCGCTCTTAGCCCTCAAACAAACCCACATCACCTCCCCGGTCTTTGCATCTCAGCGCAAAACAAGACAACCTGCAGAGAACTGGACCGAGGAGGCCCTGGGGCTCCTCGGTTCCCCAAATCTTGAAAAAGCGAATTTAAGAGAGGAGCTCCACTTTGGACAACGGCCTCGATACTTCCCAGGTGGTCTGTCCAATCAAAGTTATGCGGGGACAGGGTCTGCTCTAGGTCCAGGCACGGTCAGCATTGCCAGGGGCTCATCCCGGGACCCTCCATTCCTCCTGGCCTCATAAAGAGGAAGGTCACGGCTCAGAGAAACAGCAGTGCTCCAGGTAGGATGTCTGTATGCTCCTGTCAGACATCCTGTCTTGTGACACTGGCTGTGACCCAGCCCATTCAGTGTTGTCCAAAAGACCTCATGTGGAAAAAAAACCTCCATTAGGACATATCAGGCCTCCCTACCTCTCAGGCAGGAAGACAGAGAAAAGGTATCAAGAAATTACTGCGCCCGTTCTGGGATCTGTGGGGTCAGGAACATGCAAGCTTGGATTTCTGAAGCCCCCATTCAATGGCTGCCCTTCTTTCTCTACTGTTTACTCTCCAATAAACCCTTCCAGTGGATCTACCTGAAATCTCCTCCCTGAATCCCTCACGCTACAATCTGGGTCCATTCTGCGCATCCATTTCTCCACAGAAATGGAGAACAGCTCATCACCCATGTCCCCCCTGGACTCCGAGGCCGTCACCGGAAAGCGTCATTAACTTCCAACAGGGAGACGGTTATTTGGAGAAAATATTATTCACCATGTGCTGCACAAAAACAGACTCGGCCAAAATCTCCTTAAGGGAATCAGGTCTTTCGTAAGAACCCGGCTCCCTATGGGATTAAATAATAGATACGAAATTGCCTCTTGGTGCCTACAAGGAAACTTCTTGATTGGTAGGCTGTCTCTCTCTTCTATGGGTTCCTGGTCCTATTTATTGCACACAAATGCTTCTTCCTTGAGAGAGAATGTACACTGATTCCTAGTTAATACAAGCCTCACCAAAAAGACACATCAGAACCAGGGCAAAGACAATTAAAACGGTGACCCTGGATGTTCTGGCCTCTTCAAATTCATCTGAACGTTTATCTTTTGGGACAATGATTTCTTTCCCACGCAGATACAAAGATATTCAATTGCACGGTTAAATCTGCCACGGACTGGGTCGAGTAGGTGAACCAAAACTAACTGCAATGCTTCACGATCACCTTACAAGAAAAGGACACATGCTAACAAGAGCTGGAACCTGCCCCTTCAACCATGTAGAACCAAGAAGCCCTTCTCGAACCATCAAGTCCAATGTCAGTTCTCAGCAGTCAACTGGGGTCCAGGAAGACTAAGGAGCTTGCCCAAGGTCACATAGCTAAATGCCTGTAGCCCCTGACTTCTCGTCTGAGTTCGGGCCTCGCTCTGTCCCTATCTAGCAATTTTGGATTCTGGAGAAGTCATTTACTCTCTCTGGATTTGTTTCTTGCCGGTAAATGAAGGCAACTGGGCCAGACCTCAGCTGGGAGGCACTGTGGTTTGAGAGGGGAAGCCCCAGAGGCAGACTGGGTGTTCAAATCCTGACTCTGCTCGTCCTGGGATCCAGAATGATTTAGTTACACTCACTATGCCTAACCCCTCCTCTGTAAAGTGGGGGTAAAAGTGCCTGCTACCAACCTCAGAGAGCCATTACAAAAATCCAATTATATGGTCTTCGCGAAGTGCTCAGCAGAGCACCCTGTAAAAAACAAAGGTGCGATAAATATTAGCTATTGTAACCGTCTAAAATCTGTTCCTGCTTTAATGCTGGAACCCTGTAGGTTTCATTTCCTGCCATTTTTTTTTTAAATGGTAACATTTCTTCCCATGAAGTTCACACCTCAGGCAAAAATCAAGGGCAGACACGGGCACTGAGAAAAACAAGACAATGATTATTAAAGACTTAAAGAGCGATTTAAGAAGTCAAGAGGAAAAGAAAAAAAGCGCAAACGGATTCTAAGAAGAGTCATTTAAGGAGAAGTGATTAATGCTTCCAAGGCCCCGCTAATGAGGAAAAAACCACCTGTGAAATATCCCGCTAAGCACATTTAAAATGCCACGTCCTTCATCTTAGGACTCTCCTTTCTCATTGCACAATTATAGATGGTAGAGATGCGTCACACCGTGATTGCAGCAGATACGTATTTCTGGGCACACAGGACCCAGACATAAATGTATACACCGCTGCCCACGAAAATATGTAGCATCGGTGCAGGTACGATGGGACCCCAGGCAACTGGCTGATGGCTGGTTTTCCCTTTTTTTAAAAAAAAATATTTTATTTTACTTGTTAGAGAGAAAGAGAGAGAGCACAACTCGAGGAGGGGCAGAGGGAGAGGGAGAAGCAGACCCCCAGCTGAGCAGGGAGCCCAATGCGGGACTCGATCCCAGGACCCCGGGATCATGACCCGAGCCAAAGGCAGACACTTACTGACTGAGCCACCCAGGCGCCCCTGTAGTTTTCCCTTTTCAAGACATTTATGTGTTATGGAGCTGTGTTGAAGAAGAAATACAAAAGCTGTGCTGAAGGATACCAACCACTATGGCACGTATACTTGGTACGTGCGTGATGAAAGTCCTCCAACGATCTGCTCAGGGCTAATAATGGTGACCACTGGGAAGCAAGGAGGGGAGAGGCAGGATGATTTTCTCCTTCTACTTCTTTTTTTTTTTAAAGATTTTATTTATTTGACAGAGAGAAACACAGAGAGAGAGGGAACACAAGCAGAGGGAATGATAGTGGGAGAAGCAGGCTTCCCGCCGAGCAAGGAGCCCGATGCGGGGCTCGATCCCATGACCCCAGGATCATGACCTGAGCCGAAGGCAGACGCTTAACGACTGAGCCACCCAGGTGCCCCTTCTCCTTCTACTTCTTATTCTAACTTTAAATGCATCTGTATTTTTACACATTCCACTCTGTGACTAGAGAGGATCAAAATGGTGTAGACCAGGATTTCTTGGCATGGCACCATCAACACTTTGGTCCAGAAAATTCTTTGTGGAGGGAGGCCATCCTGGGCACTGGAAGGGGTTTGGGTGTGCATCCCTGGCCCTCAGCCACTAGATACCAGTTTCGACAACCAAACATGTCCAATGTCCCCCAGGGTTACCCCCTCCTGGTGGAGAATTGCTGTCTAACTAACAGAATGGCTATATTCACTATAAATTATTCCATGACTTTGGCTCAGGCCCCCAGAGCCCTACTGTCTTTCCCCTAGTTTGGGGAAGCATTTATGAGAACTCACTACTAGTTACCAAAGCCACTGAAATTTCCTGTGTTTGAGCCTCAACCGTCTCCCACACCATGCTTTTACTTTGCTCCATGTATCTGGTGACGTTCCGGGAGTTCCTCTAATATGGAATTAGCTCAAGGTCAATTTCAGAAAAGTAAATGCTATTTTCTTAAGAAGAAGGAGGAGGAGGAGGAGGAGGAGGAGAAGGAAGAGGAGGAGAAGGGTAATTTTTAGAATCTCTCTCTCTCTTTCTTTTTTTAACCAACTACCTTAAAAATCAGAAATAGAACTACCTTGTTTTAGATCCTCACACTTCAGTGACCACAGTCCCCTGGCCTGATGAGTTCATCGTAAACGTTCCCGTTTCATGCTCCCAAAGTCATTCGGACATTCCTTTGCTGTTGCTTGCTTGTTTCTTGTTTCACCTCGGTGTTTGGTTTTTGCTAGGCAAATCTTACAGCGGCTTTTGCCCTAAAAGAGCAAACTAGAGGGGCGCCTGTTTTCATTTTGAATTTAAAGACTTGCAAGAGATGTAATTTCTGGCCCTATAAGCACTGATTTCTTTAAAGAAAACTGTTTCATTGGTCAATTAAATGCATCCGCTGGGATCTAAAGGTGCAGAGGGACTTGATTCATCATCCATGCATTATCCACTGAAAAATATATATAAATGAAGCTGTATGTCACGTGTTCCACACTGTTCTGTTCACAGGCTATATTCTAAACACACAAATTTGCATAAGCAAGCCCTTCTCCAAAAGTCCAGAAGCTTCCATCGCCCCTTTCCTCCCAGACTTGTTTCGATTCCATTTCCCTACAGAATTTTCTCCTGAAGCAACTTATATTTTATGCTAGAAAGTCTCCTATTGATCTCTTTATCCTACTTCTTTGCAATATAATTTAATTTTTGGGAAAACCCATGTGAGCCTAGGGCTCTAACTGCTTAAGCAACAATTTCCTGGATTGAGTTACCATTACAAGTATAAGTGGGAGAGAATGGATTGCTAACCACAAAAATATAATACAACGCTTTATAATTATTAAGCATTCAAAAGCAAAATATTCTTGGGAATGCATATTTTCATGGATGGGGCCTTTTCCTCATTTTTTTTTCAATTCATCCGTGTATCCATGGACAAATTTTAAGCGGTCATCGCTAGAGTCAGATGGAGCTGGGAATCAATTTTATTTCTAATTTTCTTTTCTTTCTTCTTTTTCTTTTTTAAATTCAAGTGAAAAGAAAATGTGTTCACAGTAAAAAAGAGGATGGAAAAAAATAGATGCTCTGTTACAATGCTGGCATTTTGTTCTCCAAATTTTATCCAAATTACAGGCCCCGAATCCCAGAGTGGTCCATCATGGAAAATTACTTTCAAGGATCTCTCTGCTAACAACTCGATTAGGTCCACAGCCAAAGGACCAGACAGCATCTGCACCACTGGAGGATTTCTGCCCAGGGATCAGTGATGAGAGGCCTCATTTGCTCCACACCAGCACCAACATCCCAAGAGCCCCCCTTACACGTGGAGATTTTGCCCCCTAGAGACAACGTAATAAGGGAAGAGTGTGTCTTTCTTTTGTAAAGCAGAGGAGGGCAAACGTGTCAGGGAAAGCAGGAAAGGGGACCCAGCTGCCAGGGCATCCTCAGGCAGAACATTTTTAGGAAAGAAAGCCTGTGGACGCCGAAGACACCAAAGGCCTCTGTGTTCTCTGGAAGGTACACAGACCCCAGTGTGACTTAGGTGACCTCCAGGTGACCCTAGATCATAGGACTGTACAAACAGGACAAAGGAACCAAATCCTGATGAATGGGAAGAGAAAACCACGTATTACGTGACTTCTGGTGGGAGCTACACATTTGGAACATGCGGCACAGCATCACCAGGACACATTCATGCCTGGAAAATGGTCTCTGAAGTCACCATACCCCAGGGTCTAACGCCCAGCTCACAGGAGATCGGGGGGCCTGGGGAACAAGATAGACAGCTCCACCAAGGAAGCCATCAGCCACGTTCATAATGTGGAATACTCTTCGGGCATAAATGACCCATTTTCTCCAACAAATTACAGGATTGGGGGGGGAAAATGGGATTGTTCAAGAATAAAAGACACTGAAAAGATAAAACAAAAAATTCAATGTGAAAATCTGGTTCGGATGCCGATTCTAACAAAACGATTTTCGATGACCCCTTTGGGAAAAAAAAAGGGAGGAAATCTGAACACGGACTGGGTGTTAGGCTGTAATGAGGAATTGCTAATTTGGGCAAGTAGGATAAGAGGATTATGTTGTTAAAAAAAAAAAGTAAAGTCATTCAGGTTAGAGCTGTGGATTGAATTTACAGGTGAAATTACATGGTATCTTGGACTGGCTTTTACAGAATATTCCACCGTCTGAAGAAGGCTGGGGGAAAGTGAGAAGAGATGAGATTAGCAAGTCAGTAATGCTTGATGCTGACGGACTCTGCAGGGGACGCTCTCCACTCTTTTTAGTGTCAGTAACAGAAGGACTTTTCGGGGGAAGGGAAAGAAAGAGTATTTAATTAGCAACGAGGAGAACCTGGGTGAGGCCCTTCCTGAACACCGTCTTATTTCACAAGGCCTGAGACAGCTGTCTAACAAGCAAGCAAGCCTCCCTTCTGGTCTCCAAGACATTCAATAAAGTGTCCAATAAGTAGGAGCAGAGCTAAGAAGGGGCCTGGGGGCCGCAGAGACGCATCTAGGTTGCACGGGGAGGGCTTAGAAATACCCCCTTGGCAGAGAAGTGTCAGAAAAAACGTATCTCTGTTTACATCGCCCCCCCCCCCGCCCCCACGCGTTACTTACCCCTGCAGCAAAGCCAAGACTGCCATCCAAGATCCGCCTCTGAAAATAGAAACAAGATGTTTCAGATTCTAAGGGATGTTTCTGGGGGTCAAAGGCAACCGTAAGACCTCAGAGGGCTACGTGAATAAAGACTGGTCCAGGGCTGCGTTTGCCAACCTGCCTACAGGCCTGGATCAGAGCCTGTAGAACATGGGCCAAAAACCGAGGGGAAAAACAACTTGTTTGAACCTTCCATCCATCCCACAGCCCATCAGGGTGTTTTTCAGACACGCTTGGCTTCCACTGGCCCATATGCTCCCTTTGACCTGGCTCTCCCGTGAATTGTAACTATAAGCCTTTAGCTGAGTAGCTGGCCTGAAAGACGGAAATTGACAAGTGTTCATGGGGACCCTGGGGGACAACCGAAATCGCCCATGCTGCAGCTGGGGGTCCAAAATGGCACGGCCACATTGGAAAACGAACGGGCGGTATCCGCTAGCTGTGAACATATGCGTCCCCTACGACCCAGCAGGGCCACTCCCAAGCAGTGAAATCACCCCTAACAGCAATGCGTACTTGGATTCCCCAAACCCATGCACAAAAAAGCTCCCAGCAGCCGTCCTTGGGAGAGCCAAAACCAGAAACGACCCAAATGCCCACCAACAGGAGAATGGATACATCAATTAGGAGGTATTCACAGGACAGGATGCCACAAGGCAATGAGAAGACACACGGTATATATGAATGCGGCCCATAATCAGGCAGGGCCAAGGGTAAACTGGAAGTTAAGCAGAGTAGAATCAGCCGGACACAGAAGGGCACATACA
>CM053619.1:41646792-41668706 GCA_028646535.1 Procyon lotor
CTGGGGGTCCAAAATGGCACGGCCACATTGGAAAACGAACGGGCGGTATCCGCTAGCTGTGAACATATGCGTCCCCTACGACCCAGCAGGGCCACTCCCGAGCAGTGAAATCACCCCTAACAGCAATGCGTACTTGGATTCCCCAAACCCATGCACAAAAAAGCTCCCAGCAGCCGTCCTTGGGAGAGCCAAAACTAGAAACGACCCAAATGCCCACCAACAGGAGAATGGATACATCAATTAGGAGGTATTCACAGGACAGGATGCCACAAGGCAATGAGAAGACACACGGTATATATGAATGCGGCCCATAATCAGGCAGGGGCAAGGGTAAACTGGAAGTTAAGCAGAGTAGAATCAGCCGGACACAGAAGGGCACATACACTGTATGATTACTCCATTTATATAATGTAGAAACACACAGAAAACTCATCTCTGCTGTCAGCGTCCAGGGGAGGGACCGCCCTTGCAGTAGAGGGTACAGTTCGGGGGTAGGGACTGGAAAGGGGCCTGCAAGCCTGCTGTGGGGGCCTGCTACTGTTCCAATTCTTGAGCTGAGTACTAGTTTCATAGGAAACCGGGAAAAATCATCAAGCTGTGAAATATGCACTTTTCTATATGCATTTTATATTTCAATTTAAAAACATTTAACTTAGTCTGAGTTAGGGGTATCATCTACAGCCACGTGGACGTGTTACAGGCAGGCTGGGGGGCTGACGGCCCCATTCCTCGGGCCTCCCCGTGAAGCTGGGTAGCTAGGACCGCTGGCTCAGCCCTCTCCCACCTCTGAGTGGCTGCAGGGTGGGTGAAAGGGTCTGACGCCAGGCAGCCGTACAAATGACATTCTTCGCCAGGCACGCCGTGACAGAAGCAAAGTTGGCCTGACCAAATAATTCAATCAGACCAGACAGATCTAATAAAGAAGTCAGGTAATATTATTCTACCAGCATTCATCTGGATCCTGAATGGAGAAAAATTATGCTTTTTTAAATGTCACTAAAGCCTTTTTTCCACTTTTGGACATTTTTCAAGAAACTCATCAGATACGTGCTCAAAGGTTTATGTTCATCATAAAGGTACTTCTAAAAAATATATATATCAAGAAAAAAAGGACATAACCTAATTGTCCAAGAGTTGAGGAATGGCTAAACTACACTACAGCCTTATGATGGAATATGACAAAGCCACTTAAGTAACCCAAGTGATCAAAATAATCAAAGTCATCAAAAAGCCATTTAGCGATGTAGGATGAATACTTATGGTAACAAGTGAAGAAAACTGGTTATAAAACATTTCATACAATTTGATCCCTATCATGTAAAGAAACAGGTATAAATTTGCATATACTCAAATTTAACTGAACAAATCTGAACAAAAAGGTTCGGGTTTTTTTTTTTTTTCTGGGAAGTGGGATCAGAAACTTTTTTTACTGTTTATTGTTTATAGCAGCAATGTCCACAATAGCCAAACTATGGAAAGAGCCCAGATGTCCACTGACAGATGAAGGAATAAAGAAGATGTGGGGTGTGAGGGGTGTGTGTGTGTATATAATCATTATAGTTGTATGATTATAATCATATACACTATGGACTATTACTCAGCCATCAAAAAGAATGAAATCCTGTCATTTGCCACGAATGGAACTAGAGGGTATTACTCTATGTGAAATAAGTCAGTCATAGAAAGACAAATACTATATGATTTCACCCATATGAGTTATTTAAGAAACAAAACATGAACATAGGGGAAGGGATGGAAAAATTAAGATGAAAATTAAGAACGAGGCAAACCTAAGAGACTCTTAATTCTAGACAAGAAGCCGAGGGGCTGCTGGAGAGGGGTCCTGTGGGAGGGGGGCGGTAACCAGGTGATGGGCAGTAAGGAGGGCACTTGAAGGAATGAGCACTGGGTGTTCTATGCCACTGAGGAATCCCTAAATTCTACCTTAGAAACTAATAAAAAAATAAATAAATTTAAAGAGAATTTTTTTTATTATTTCTTTAAGCCTTTCCATGCTTCACAAGCTTCCTACAAGTAAAATATATTTTAAAGCGAGAAAACGAATTCTGAGTCGGGCTACTTTTGAGAGCACCGTGGAGGGCAGAGTGCGCATGTCTACCAGCCCACATGATCCTCGCTGCAGCCCCCCGACCTCCCCTTAGTGGAATGAAAACCGAGGTCCGCTCAGGGCGCCAGAGCACATCTCTGTGGGCTCCTGTCCCGGGCAAGCCTCCTCCGGCTCCCCACGCCCGCTTCCTGTGCAGAAAGGGTTAACGTGGCCCACCCCAGCCTGCTCCCTTTGCCAGGTCCTGCTTGCAAGGCTGCTCCCTGGCCGGCTCCTGGGGCCTTGGCACTTGCACCGCTCCCTCCACTTGCTGCTAAGGGTGGGTCAGTGTGCCTACACCGTCTTCCAAACAAGGTGACAGGACGGGACACCTGCTTGCCTCCCTCACGTCTCAAATTTCAGCAGCCTAGGGCGCCTTCGTGACCAGCCCCTGGCACAATCCTTGGAGGCTGAGGCTCCCAAGGGTGCCCGGGGCGGACGCATTTTTGTTGCTGGGGAAGGAGAACTCGTGGGGTGCCCCTCGCAAGAGGGATGGAGCATCAGAAGCCTCCAGATTTCCCCAGACTCCACCTGTCTCTTTCTCCTGCTTTGAATCCTTCAGATCTTTCCTGTATTAAATCTTAGCCATGAGTACAACTCTAAGCTGAGTGGCATGGATCCTTCTAGAGGATCAGCAGACATGGTGGTGGTCTTGGGGAGCAGGACTGCACACAGAAGTTTTCAGCAACTTCTCCTGATCTCAGTGGTTACACTAACACAAGAGAGACAAATTAGGGGCTCTGAGGCCCCAAAGGGGGTGAGGGCACCTCTTCCCTCCAGAGGAGCCCCCACGGCATTGGCCGGGGCCCCGCCCACCGCCGTGCTGCCCCCCACCCCCCAACCCTTCCACAGGGCAGCCCAGCCCAGGGCAGCTCAGGCCTCGCCTCGGTGCAAAATAACGGGGGAAGATAAAACCACGGGCCGCTCTGCCCCAGAAAGGCACAAAGAAGGGACCCCAGCAAACCTGGCATGGGCTGTCGTGAAGGAGGAAGAGGGACAGGTGACCTGGTGCCCTCTCCTCGGCCTCCTGGGTGTTTCTCATTCTGGGACGGGCTTTCCAAAGGTTTCACTACCTGTCAGCAGCAAGCAGGGACCCAGGCTGCGTGCCTCGGGTTCTGTGCTTCTGATAAGGCTCCAGACCTTGCACGGAGGAGAACCATGGGGTGGGGGTGGGAAGACATCGGCTCTTACGTGACATCAGATACCTGTCTTACTGGTCTCTAACACAAGAGCGTCCGGCTTGCCAGCTTCCTAGACTGTGTTTTCGTTTCCCCATCCGGCTCGGGGCGTGTTTAAATGGATCTTAAATCCCTTACTCGCTTATCACTCGGGCAACTTCTAAGGCTGCCTGCTGTGTGATGCAGGGAGTTTGCCTTCCTCCAGACACAGAGGGACGGATGCTCGAGGCCTGTGGCCTGAGGGAGTCAAGGGCTGGAGAAAGGAAAGGAGTCTCAGGCAGGTGAGGGGGGCGGGGGTTGTGGAGCAGTGGGGTAGGGTCCGCGGCGTCCATTGTGGGGGATGAACGGGGAGTGCGGGGGCTGTGGGATATGCATGTGGGGTACATGAGGGTATGTGGGACGTTCGAGGTGGGGGACATATGGAGGGCTGGGGTGTGAATGTGGGCGGATGGGAATATAGGAGTATGTGGGGTATGTAGGCCAGTGTAGGGGAGGGGGAGGGAGAATGGGGGGGACAGGATATAGTATTCATCCCAAAAGGGGTCAGGGACGGACTGAAAAGATGGGATAAATGAGAAGGGGAACAGACACCCTGCCTTCCCCCAAGGGCCTGCCATCGGCCCAGCCAGCTCAAGGACACGGTGTGGGTCAGCCAACCAAACTGAGCACCTGCCCCAGGCCTTAAGGAAACTAGCCAGAAGCTAGAACCAGGGGGCCAAAGGAGGCTTAACAACATAGTAACCCTTCCTAGTCCCTTCACACGGGGAAGAGGGCAGCAGCAGCCACCTGCTCTCCTGGCCCAGTAGGGAGAGGATGAAAAGAAAACATCACCTACAACCCGGAGACATGGACAGGGGCATGAAGGAGTCCGCAAGCCGGCCAAGGCCGCGGTTTCCAAGAGTCCCCCCCAAACCTCAGAACCGAAGTAAGGCAACTCACCTGTCCGCTAGAGAATACGAACACGAGAGCTGCCCCGGCCGCCGTCAGCCCCCAGGTGAAGAAGGTCCCCAGCAACGCCTGGAGCACAGAGCTGTGGCCTTGGAGCATGCTGGATACGGCTGTGTGCAGAGGGGTGGGAGAGCGTCAGCCACCGGCAGGCTCTCGCAGGGACGTCCCCACGCGCTAGGGAGTCCTAACACCCTCCGCTGGGGCTGGCCTGTCACCCGGGTCGCTGTGATGCGCCTCATGGCCCTGCCATCCCTCAACGGCGTCCACGACCCGGCGCAGGCCCAGCCTCTTCATCCGGGCCCTCGGCGGGTCAGAAATCCTCCGACTGTGAAAGGACAGACCTAGGTGTACCTAGGGAGATGTCAAGGAAGCCCACGGAAGAGGTTAGGACCTTGGGACATAGTCCCAAAGAGAAGCAGCTCACAGAATGTGGATTGCTTAGCAGGGAGGCCGAGGGCACAGGAGGGTCTGATTACAGCCTTCCAGCACATTCTGCCTACTCTAGCTGCACCTGCCCAGCGTTGGTTCTCTCTGCTCTGAATATAGGTGACCGACTCGGATTCTCTCTTGAGGCTCTCCCTCGTAAGTCCTGACCAAACCTTCAACGGCTCCCCACGAAGGCTCCCTCCCTGATGACTTGCCAAGGGTGTGTGCCACCAACTGCTGTCCAACTAGCCCATCGACTGTACTGTACTCCCCTCAGCTGAGTTCTGGATGGCACCCTCCACAAGTCCCAAGGGGTCCTGGCTCCAAGCCACTCTGCATCTGGTTCCCTCCCCCCAGGAAGGCCGTCGTCCTTCCTTCTCTGCAGCCGGTGGCCCCAGGGCACGTTCTGCCACCCAACCTGGTGCTGACGTGGACACCATGCTTTCCAGACCCCCTCCACCCACACCCCAGTGCGCATCTGCAGGCCCTTCTTTGTCTGGGCTTGCCTCCTTCATCTTTGATAGCATTAGCTGAAGAACAGGGACGATGCCTCTTCACACTTGGCACTCCTGCAAAATCGGGCTTCCTGGCATTTAAAAAATACTTGCTGTATCGAAAAGGGCCAGCTCACCTTCACAGGACACTCAGCAAGGACAAGGAGACGGAGCCATGCGTGACATTTCCCTGTCCACTGAGCACAGCCCTGCCGAAATGGAACTTACACCACTGCCCACCAAGGAAAGAAAGGGAAGTACCATTTCCTCTTGGTTTTGCTCAGAGAACCCCCTCTAGGCTTTCACACGTTTTGAAGTCTAGGTCTGACATGATGGGGAGTCAGACTCTGGCTGTGGAAAGTTACAGGGCAGGGAAACCCGGCCATTGAAGAGCCCTGCCTTCCGGTACACAAACATCGGGGCTCAGGGCCTCATCTCAAAGGGCTCATTCAGCAGCCCACTGGTCTTCCAGCACCCACAGAGCTGGACGCGCCCCCAGCGGGCTCAGCCCTGCCAGGTCCCAGCACTCTGGGACCAACCCTGGGCCTGCAGCTCAAGAGCTAAAGACGCCGACTCTGTTGATCCTACAAGGAAACCGAGGCAGAGGGTGGCCCGGGGGCGGGGGTGGGGGGGTGGGGTGGGGCTTAGGCCAAGGGGCTCAGCAGCATAGCTAGGATTCCAACCTGGTAAGGCTGTGAGTCTGGCAAACCCAGGTAAGCCCAGGTGAGCCCAGGCTCGGCTCCGAAGCCAGGAAGCCTCTAAGAGAAACAGCATCTATGGGATCGGACTGTGTCTGAATTAAACTCAGGACGGTGACTGTACCAAATAAAGAAAAAATAATATATTTTTTAAAAATCTGCCTATCTACAACACTTCATCCTAAGTGTCTCCCGAAAATGAGCGGTTCTTGTTTGCTTATAAACTAGGACACCTGGATCACGGTACCAACCTTCGACTTCCAGCTGCGTGTGGATAAAATCTGAAACCGCATTTACAAAGAAAGGCATGTAGCTGTCATCCTCTTAGTACTTATCATCCAAGACAGGTCATAAGAGAAAAACAACTTTTTTTTTTTTTTTTGCCCTCAGTAAGGAATGTGTCTTTTAACAGCTAAGAAAAACAGAAAAAGGGAAGCCATTTCCATTTGCCAACAGGCCAAAGTCAATGTGGGGTTTATGGGCCAGCCAACAAGAGAGCTCCGGGTGTTCCTGGGGGCTGGCGAGAGGGAAAACCCTAACCTAGCCTGTCTCCATTTACCTGAGCACCCGAGACGTTAAGGAAAAGGGACAGACAGCAAGGCCATGCACATCCTTTCCATTCCAAGAATCACAGTATTTATCAATGATAATGCCAGCCCAGTGCCTCCAGGGAGAAGTTTCTTCCATTTGCTATTTTAAATCCTTGCTACTGGAAGGGTGATCTAAGCCGGTCCCCCCTCGAGAAATGCAGGAGCTCAGGCCCCAGCCCCGGACTTGCTAAATCAGAATCTGCACTTTTTCAAGTTCCACGAGGGATTCTCACACTCATTGCCGTGGAAAGCACTGGTCTGCAACAGAGACCCAGAGCTTTGAAAGTGAGTTCTCCTGCCCTACGAGGGAGGGACTGGCCAGGCTGACGCCGAGTCCCAAGAGAAGGAAAAGTTTTCCCCGACAGGTCAACCAGTAGCTCCTTGAGAACAAGAGGGCCCGTCACAGCCCCTCCAAATCAGTTTCCTCGGCGGGGCTCAGACTTCCTTGTGAGCCGGATGTTCACAGGCAAACCTTGATTAATCTGCAAGAGGGAGGATTATTTCCTGCCCTCCCCACCTTTAAAGATGCCAACACCAGGGGCGCCTGGGTGGCTCAGTCGTTGAGCGTCTGCCTTCGGCTCAGGTCATGATCCCAGGGTTCTGGGATCGAGCCCCGCATCGGGCTCCCTGCTCAGCGGGAAGCCTGCTTCTCCTGCTACCATCCCCTCTGCTTGTGTTCCCTCTCTCGCTATGTTTCTCTCTGTCAAATAAATAAAATCTTAAAAAAAAAAAAAAAAGATGCCAACACCACCCAACCTGTGTACACATTCTGCTACGGCCATGGCCACGCAGGAGGGGGCCCCCCTGACTGATACGGGATTTCTCGCGGTTCTCTCCCTCACAAACCTGTTGCCCTATTTCCAAAGAGCCCCGAAATTTGGGGGATGTTGGCAAGGTGGGACCAGCACCTAATAGAACTGCACGCTTACACGCCCTGACTCCACGAGGAGAATCCTGCAACGGGCCGACGGGACTCCAGGAAAGTTCTCTAGTACCTTGCTGCTCAAAGTGTGGTCCGCGACCACTGACCCGGGGAGGGGTTAGCAACACACAAGCTCAGGCCTGCCCCACGGTCACCAGATTCCCAGTCAAGTTTGAGGGGCCATGCTGACCTCCCAAAAGGAGCAGGAGGGGGCGCAGACGGGCCGGAATTGTGGCCACCTTGCTCCCAGGGCTGGGGGTAGGCGGGGCAGGGGGCCACATGCCCACCCGTGAAGCACTGAACAAAGAGGATTTCGTGAGCCACTGTCAAAGGAAGGCTGGCCAGCACCCTCCAGCCGACCCTGGCCAGGGGCGTAGGGGGCTCCAGGGAGCCTTCCCCTCCTCAGCCACCTGCCACGGCCGCCCTGCTTCTCCTCCGACCCCCTCCTCTACCCCCCGGGGCGCCCCCTTCCAAACTCCATTTTGCCCTTCCAAGTCCCACGCTCTCCTGCTGGCCCCAGACCCCGGGCCTCCAGCCCAACCAAGGCGCTGAAGGGAGAAAAAGCTGACTCACTACGGTGCCCTCTCAAGCCCCCACTCCACTTCCATCAGCCCCGCTGCCGCTGGCTCGGCCGGCTCCACTCCCGAAGTCACTTCCTGCTTCCCTCCCCGCACACGTGTCCCTCCAGCCCCCAGGCCCCGCCCCGCCCGCTGCGACTGGCGGATCCCGCCTGAAGAATAAATTCTCTGGTTCACAGCCCGCAGCAGGCTTGGGAACAGACGGGGCGGGTAGAACAGAGCCCCAAGGCCAAGCAGAGAACATTTTGCCCGCAGGAGACTCCGCAGTCTCCTATGAAGCCACAGAAATTCCAGAGAGAGTGCCTTGTAACCTCCCCGGCTTCGTCTGTGTCTCTACACTTAGCAGCCCAGTCCAAGGCCTTGAGTGAGCAGCAGAACAGGATGTGTTGGGGGGAAAGAGGGGAAGACTGGGAGAGGGGCTGGAACTTCCTACTATTAGCATCCTTCTCTGGGTCCGTGGTCCTCAAACTGCCATCAGAATCCCCAGGAGCAATGTCAGAATGCAGAAGGCAGCCCCTCGCAGAGGTTCTGGCTCAGGAAGGCTGGATGGAGACCAAGATTTTCTGTTCTGAACTAGGATTTGCAGATGCTCTGGTCCTGGGAACCCCTCTCTGAGAACCACGGCCGCAGGTCAAGGGCTTTGCTCGCCAAACCTTCTATAAAAAGACCAGAGGGTGGAACTTCTAGATTGAGCCAAAAATGAAAACAGGATGCCCTGCTAAATTTGAATTTCAGATAAACGACAAAGAGTGTTTTCGCGTCGGTGGGTCCTGGGCAATAAGACCTACTTAGGCTAAACACGTGTTTCGTATTTGTTGTTTACCAGAAATCCTAATTTAACCGGGGGTCCCATATTGTAGCTCGTGAACCTACCCGAGGGTAACCTGTTCTGAAAAACTGTTGGTCGTCACAGTGGCCACAGAGCCCAGGGGATCCCATAGGCCCTGGCTTCTGTCCAGCAACAGGCGGCCACCCACACCCATGACAGCCCCACCTTGGTGCACTGTGTCCGGAGAGAAGATGGCCTGGTGACTGCCGGATGCTCTCTGCCCTTGGGAGATTCTTAGACCAAGAAGGGAGCCAGACTCAGCTGTCCGACCACAGACCAAGGGGGCTTCCACGGCTTGGATTTGTGTTCTCACATTCTAGAAGCAGGAAGTCCAGGATCGGTCCAAGATCCAGGTGCAGGTTTGGTCCCTTGGTGAGAGCTGTCTTCCTGGCTTGCAGACAGCTGTCTTCTCACTGTCCTCACGTGGAGAAAGAGATCTCTATCCCTTCCTCTTCTTTCTTATCAGGCCACCAATCCTGTCGCATGAGGACCCCACCATTATGACTTCATTTAAGCTCAATTACCTCGGAAAAGCTCTATCTCTAAATGCGCTCGGGGTGGTGGGGGAGGGTTGTCGGGGCTGCAACAGGTGAATTTCATGGATGGAGCCCTCCCACGTGGGATTGGTGCCCTTCCAAAGGAGACCCCAGAGAGCTCCCTCGCCCCTTCCTCTGTGAGGACACATGAGAAGTCCGTGACCCAGAAGAGGCCCCTCCGCCCACCACGCCGACACCCTGATCTGGGACTTCCAGCTTCCAGAACGGTGACTGATAACTCTCCGATGGGTACGAGCCACCCATGAGTCTGGTATCTTGTAACAGCAGCTGGATGGACGGAGATGCTCCATTTTACAGATAAGGAGACTGAGGCTCAGGAAAGCTCTGAAGAGAGCCCAGGTTGACAGGGTAGTGTGGGAATCCGAGCCCAGTCGACTGTAGAGACAGTGCTCTTTCTGCACAGGACACACAGGGTTCACAGACTGAACACCCTGGTCAGCAGAGCCCCGGGCCGGCCTCAGGCTGGAGGGGGTCCAACCCCCAAGGGACAAATCCCACCACTTCATTCCTTTCTCTGAATGACCCCTGCACACACACACACACACACACATACACACACACACCCCACTGACCCAAACATACAAACTGCCTGTCTTTCTCACCCTCCCACATGGTAAGAAGTGCTCACAGTGGGGACAGAGGAGAATGTTGTTTCCTTAAAACTAAGTACACTCTCTCTTACCTCCAGCCACCCCTGCCCTTCCCTAGTCCCTCTCCAAAGAGCAAAGGGTCCCACAGCCTCCATGAATGGGGCAGCGGAGTGGGGGCTGGGGGCTGGACAAGAATGGGCCAGAGCAGGCACTAATGACAGGGAGGCAGGGTGTTAGGCAGGCAATGAGGTCTGGCCTCCCACGTGCTGAGAGGTCATAAAACTAACTGATCTCGACAGTCAGCAAAGGAACCCCAGGGCAGTGGAATGGTGGCCCTTTCCAAAGGAATCACTGTGGCCTATCTGGGTAAGCGAGCTGGCAGCCCCAGAGCAAGGGGGGGTGGGCAGTGGCAACAGCTGCACAATGGGCCCTGGTTCTTTCTCTCCTCCTCCCTCTCTCCCCCTACCCCTCCTCCCACTCCCTCCCTCCCTTGTCTGAGATCTTGGTATCTCTTACGGAGGTCTTAGAGCTGCTAAGGATAGGCTTTGGAAGCTGCAAGCCTAGGAAGAATCCCAGCTTGGCACAGGAGTTTCCTTGGACAAATACCCCAAGTCCTCCCAGCTTCAGCCTCCCCATCCTGAGGCAGTGATTGGAGCGGAGCCCCCAACACCCAGCCCAGCACTCACCATGGCAGCCTGAGTGATTAACCCTGGGCCTTCTCTGCTTTCCTTCCTTTACAAGATGGCTATTTCACGCACCTCTGTGCCAGGCACTCTGGGGGACCCTGGTCCTCCAAGGTCAACTGAGCACCTAGGTTGCCAGGAGTGGGGAGTGTTCTAGGCAGGGAGGAGACCAGGGCACATGTCATTGCTGGTAACTGCCCAGAGGCCTCAGAAGAAAAGGACCTCAATCTAAGATCTTGTGATTTCTTCCTCATATCCTCATAAAGTCATATTCATTTTGATACCAACATTTCTATTGTTTCCCCTAAAGAGAACCCTTAAAATTGCATACACTTCAGAACCCACAAATCTGACGTGCCCTGGGTACATAGTTAGAGATTTCAGCTGGAAAGCAAATAGCTTCCTCCGGTAGGCAGAACAGTGACCCCACAAAGATGTCCACGTCCTCATCCCTGAAACCCATGAATAGAGAGACCTCCCACGGAGAAACGGTCTTTGCAGCTGTGATTGAGTGAAGGTTCTTGAAGTGGGGAGATTTACCCTGGGTTATTGGGGTGGGCCCAGTGTCATCACAGGGGTCCCCATCAGGGAAAAGAGGAAGGAGGCATGAGGACATGAGCTGAGGTCAGACCAAGGGATGCCAATGGCATCTAGAAGCCGGAAAGGCAAGGAAATAGAGTCTCCCCCTGGACCTCCTGGAAGGAACACAGCCCTGCCAGCACCTTGACTTTAGCACTTCTGACATCCGGAATTGTAAGGTGATACATTTGTGGAGTTTTAAGCAACTAGGTTTATGGTACTTTGTTTCAGCAACCCAGGGAAACTAACACACTCTCCTCTGCCTGGAAGCATCTAGTTTCACCGGTACCTTTCTCTAGTGGCCCCAGGAACCATCAGGACCCACACTCGACCCCTGCCCACCGTCATGACTAGGATGGACAGACTACATAATTTGTGGGACCTGCACAAAACGAAAACAGGAGGCCACTTACTCAAAAGGCAGGGGAAAAGTGCCCTCCAAAGTACGAGCTGGGGCACCAGGGTGGCTCCATCGGTTGGGCATCTGACTCTTGATTTCAGTTAAGGTCGTGATCTCAGGGTCATGAGATCGAGCCCCACGTCAGGCTCCACACTCAGCGTGGAGTCTGCTTGAGATTCTCTCTCTCTCCCTCCCTCTAAAGTAAATAAATATATATATATATATTTTTTTTTTTAAGTATTGGGAATGCCTAGGTGGCTCAGTCAGTTAAGCGTCTGCCTTTGGCTCAGGTCATGATCCCAGGGTCCACGGATTGAGCCCTGGGTCGGGCTTCCTGCTCAGCGGGAAGCCTGCTTCTCCCTCTGCCCCTCACGCCGCTCATGCTCGCTCACTCTCTCTCTCCTTCTCAGATAAATTAATAAAACCTTTTTTTAACAATTAAATAAAAAAATTTTTTTAAAGTACTATTTAATAAAGCCCTTCTTTTCTTCTGCATCCCTCCTCTGCTCAGACTCTAGTGTCTCACTAGACTTGGCTTACAAAACCCAAGCTCAGAGATAAAATTATTAGGAAATCTCAGGATGGTGACAGCACGCCAGCAGATCAAGTGCAGAGCCTTTCCAAGTGAGGAATCCTCGTACCTGCGCAGGTCTCACGCTCGTGACATGGGCCCTGTCACAGGTGCTGGGGTGGCAGGGCCAGATGGAGGAAGGCTACAAGGGCAAAACTAGGAAATTGGGCCAGGGTTGGTTATTTAGCAAAAAAAAAAAAAAAAAAAAAAAAATCCACAGAGGGATTCGGACTCGGGATGTTCAGAATAGAGGGAAAGCAGAGGTGAGAGCCAAAGGTGCTGGTGTAAGCCAGCCTGGGGAGGGGACAGAGGCAGTCCCAGGAGACTGGAAAGAGGGGCTAGACTCCCTGCCAGGGAGCCTGGGGTTCAGCAAAGAGAAATTCCATTCTTGTGGGAAGGAACGACAAGGCAAGGGGAAAAGCAGATCCATCTCAGCACTCGGCAACTAATGGCCCAATATCTGGGGTCCCCAAGTTTTCTAGGGGCCTCTGACATGGTTAAGAGTTAGAAACAATACTGGATTGGGGGCTCAATGAGAAAAAAAAACTGGAAATTTAAATTAACAAGTGTTTAAATATGTCTATAAAACTTTGTTAATTGTTGACTTTGGTGTTCATAAAAATTTAATTACATTCGAAACACAATCTGAGGCTTAGCTTTTCTCACTTCAGGAGAATTCCTAAGTATGCATGATAACGGCCGAGAAACCGGAGCCAATCATAAATTAAATAAGCTTAGAGCCAAATGATTTCAAAGGCAAAATTATAAAAATCTTCCTGATCATTTTATGGGGAAAGAACATACTTAATATGGAATGTGGGAACATTTTAATATGCTTGGTACAATATAGGGTGAGATCTCAAATGCAGGTGTTCTTGGGGCACCTGGGGGGCACAATTGGTTAATCTTGGTTTTGGCTCCGGTTGTGATCTCAGAGTCGTGAGATCAAGCCCCACGTGGGGCTCCACACTCAGCAGGGAATCTGCTTGAGATTCTCTCTCCCTCTGCCCCTCCCGCTTCTTTCTCACACACACAAAGAAATCTATGCAGGAGTTCTTCAGGGGCCTGCAGAGATCCTAAGAGGCCCCAGGGAACGGGGAAGGAGGCAGGATTGCAAGAAAGTCGCTTCCTTTCTCCAAGTGGGAGCAGAGACAGAAGTCATCTCGCCGGCACAGGTTCCTGGAGGGCTGAGCATAGGAGTGGATGAACCTTTCCAGAGAGGACGGCGGTCCTGTCCCGTCTCCTGCTGTTAAACCCCCCAGGGAATAGCACAAGCAAAGCAAGAGTCACAGAAGATGGGCCAGTGGGGAGAGAGCAAGCCTCACGTGCAGCAGGGAGGAAGGTGGGAGGTGGTCCCTCAGCCATCCACAGTCAAAGAGAGGAGCAGACTCCCAGGTCTCTCCAGGTCCCGTCGGCCTGGGTCCGGTGGGAACAAGGCCAGGACTGGAGACGTGTGGGCGCGGTGTGGGCTCACCCGACAAGCCCATGTAGTGCCCTGAGTGGTCACCCCCAAAAGATACATTCGGATCCGAACCCCGGTGCCCGTGCATGGGACATTATTTGGGGAAAGGGTCTTTGCCAGTGTGAAGATCCGGAGGGGTTGTCACCCCGGATTAAGCAGGTGGTGCTAAATCCAGTGACACGTGTGTGTACCGGAGACAGAGGGGAGAGGACCAGGGCGCAGGGACGAGAAAGCCATGTGGAGTTAGAGGCAGGGACCGAGAAACAAGGCCACAGCCAAGGAGGCCCGGGAGCCACCACTGGCTGGACGGGGCAAGGGAGGATTCCCCCAGAGCCTTCAGAGCGTGCAGCCCTGCCCACATCTCATTTTCCGGTTTTTTGGCCTCTAGAACCGGGAGGGAATCCATTTCTATTGTTTCAGGCCCCCAGTCTATGGTATTTTGCTATGGCCACCAGGAGACAAGGCACCCTGACTCCAACCATTTCTACCAGGAGCAGGTGGGGAAGCCCTCAGGCACCAGGAATCGCCCTGGGCAAAATGCACAAGGACCGCACTGTCCCCACCCTTCTGCCCTCATCAGAGGGCTGAGTAGGCAGACCTGTGTCAGATTCCCAGACATCTGACTGCGCTCTCCATTTTCCCAAATGATCCAGCCCGAAATGAACCCATGTCCTATTTTCCTGCCGGCCTTTCTGGCAGCTGGGCCAAGACTCCTATCTCATCCACGCCCACATCTCCCCCCCCCAGCCCCCCACGCCCCCCCCCCCACACAGCAAATCACTGTAGGGAAACCTCATTCGTCCTTTAACACAGGCCTTCAAGTTTTTTCTCAAAAATGCCCGTGGCAGGTGATTAAAAACAGTAAAATACCTCCTAGCCAAAAAGTTTCCTCTGACATCCAAGCTCTTGTTCAGAAAAGCCCTCCTTTGGGTCGGTGGGTTTGTGAGTGACAGGGCCCAGGCGAGCACAGAGGCATTCGTCACTTACGCCAGACGTGACCTTGGCCTCGAGGACCTGCCAGGGCAAAGCCGTGACAGAAGCAATCAGGCAGGAGGCATACAGGCTCCTTCCAAGGAATTGGGGCACTGCTACTTGAACTCCACATTTATTTTTTTAATTTTTTTTTGGCCAATAACTCAGTGGGCAATCTTTGGCCTGTTTCTTTCCCTCTCTGCAACTGCAAAATGTAAGGGCCGGACCAGGAGACCTCTGAGGCCCCTCCAAGAAAGAAGGGAAGGAGGAAGGGAGGGAAGAAAGGAGAGAGGAAAGAAGCCATCTCTTTGTGCTAAAAGGGACTTTCTCAACCTAACAGGTCACCAGGCTTCCTAGTTCAACTTCCACTCTTGGGCTTCCTATTGGGCTGCACTGTGTCCCATCCCCCCTCCCCCAACCCTGCTGAAATTCACGTGTTGGAATCCTAACGCCCAGTCCCTCAGAATAGGACCGTATTTGGAGATGGGGTCTTTACAGAGGTGATCAAGTCAAGGTGAGAGCATGACAGGATGGACCCAAACCCATGACTGGTGTCCTTATGAAATGGGGACATTTGGACACAGGAATACACATGGAGGAAAGATGACGTGAAGAGCCCCAGGGACAAGAGAGGAGCAATCAAGGAGTGAGAGGCTGCTTGGATCCTTCCCTGGGGGGCTTCAGAAGGAACCAACCCTGCTGACCCCTTGATTTCGGCCTCCCAGCCCCCAGAACGGAGATGAGATATTTCTGTTGTTGAAGCCACTCAGTCTGCAGAGCTTTGTAATGACAGTTCCAGCAAACTAACACTGGCTAGAAGGTCACCGTGGCTTACACGGTGAGATTTCGCGCTTAGAAGCACCTCCAAGAGCTTCTGGTCCAAGTATCTTCCTTCCCGGATTGTGGCACCAACCCTGGGATGGCAGGTGGTTTGTGCCAGAGCCGGGGCGCACCCCAGGTCTCCCCTTGGCCCCACCTCCCCCACATGTCACACATTTGTGAGTCCTTAATCATCCTAGGCTGTCGGATCAGAGTCATAGCCTCGAAGCTCAACCATGAAAATGATTATTGTAAGCGAAGCTACAGGGACACGGGTCAGGATACCAAAGCTAATAAAAATATTTCAGGTCCTTCCCAGGCATACTGCAAACAACTGACATTCCCATTCTGTGTCTTAACACGTCCCCAAAGCAAGAGGTGTGAATACTGTAGTTATTGTCATAGTAAGAGTTCTAAAATTGTTTTAAAATACTATGTAATTGAGAGGCACCTGGGTGGCTCAGTCAGTTAAGCCTCCGGCTCTTGGTTTCAGGTCAGGACGTGATCTCAGGGTCCTGGGATCCAGTTCTGCCCCAGGCTCTGCATTCACTGGGGAGTCTGCTTCGGAATTTCTCTATCTCCCTCTCCCTCTGCCCCTTGTCCCGCTCTCTCTCTCAAATAAATACATCTTTTTTTTTCTTAAGAATTAGTTAAATTTTTTTTTTAAATACGATGTAATTGAAACTTCACATGGATTCTCACTGGCCTTTTACCTACAGTCATCATAATTGGCAAGGCTTTATAATCTTGCCGCACATTCAGGAAACCTCAAGGGATTCTGCAAGAATGAGACAGACGGAAAGCCCTTTGATATAAAAGGCACTCGAATAAATCATTTGCCTAATTAAACGGAATGATGGAGCCTCACAAATTGCCCTGTGCCCTCTGCTCCTGCTAATGGGGTTGGCTCATCAGTGTGATTTCTCAGGAACTTCCTTAATAAAACTATTTAAATTATAGAAAGTAAAAGATAACGGTCATCCTAATGCTCAACAAAAAGAGAGTTAAATTACAGAACATAAATGCAGTGGACTTTTATGCAGTTAGTAAAAACGATAAATATCATAGCAACAGAGGAAATATTTATATCATATTTTGCCAAAAAAAGCAATAGACAAAAATATGCCTCTTCGTTATCACATTAGTAAACAGTACGTGAGTAACAGAAGACTAGGAGGGAATTCACACGAATTAGTTGGGCCATAGGGTGATGAGAATGTAGACCTTTTCCCCCTTTCTGTAATGCTATGTTCCTTTTATGATTTAAGAATATTGTAATAAGGTATAAAAGAAGCCGAATATAGTCAACAAGGCTCCCTGAGCCTAAATCATGACGCCGAAAGCCAGGAGAGAAACTCCAGCCAGGTACCACGAATTCCCAGCAGAAGACTATCAGTCTGTAAAACAGATTCTGTGCTTGCATCCCAAGCCACCTGCATGCCTAAAACACCCAGCTCTTTGCAAAGTCAGGTTCCCTGGAAAATTTCCACCATTGATTTTAATCAATCATTTCCAAGCATTGTCTTCACCTCATTAGCTCTTCACCAGGCCAGCTGCAGAACGAGGTAGTCTCTGAGTGATGAGACCCGAAGGCCCAGGGAAGGTCCCTCCCTCCCTCCCACATGCACACGTGCCTCTCGGAGCCCCCAGGGGCCGCCTGTCACCACCAGGCGGGCCTGTCACACTCTTGCTTTCCAGTTTCACAGACAGATGGCTGGCGGGGCCGAGGCTCGGAACATCTGCGCGCTGAGGCACCCACAGACGGGCGAGCTCCCACCACCCACGAGAGACCCCTTTCCTCTGCCCATCCGAAATGCTCCCTAGATATTCCCAGGGAAGCTCCCACAAGTATGGGGCGACTGATGCTCCCGTTCTTATTCCTCCAGCTCCACCAAAGTACAGAAAAAGGTGCTTCCTACAGGGCCCCTGACACATACCCGGTGGCTGTGGCCACATGGCAGTTGGACTTCAGAATGTTGTCTCCTGAGGTGCCTCCATCTGGGGTTTGGAGAGGGCTGTGCTGAGTTCTTCCAGAACCTTCTACACGGTCTGGTCCACGTTCATACCAAAATCTGCTTTGTGTTCATTTTAACAAGCACTGCTTATCCGATGTGTAACCATCTCTGCACTAACTAGATGCCACTTGTTACGATTTCTCCCCCACCCCCCACCCCCCGCCAACAAAAAACAGTTTAAAAGCATTTCGTCAACCAAATGATGGTAACCAAGACTTACTTTCCCCACTCTGAAATTCATTAAAGACACACTGATGTAACTACCGATCAGAGCTTCAGATCGACATGAGACACCAGAACTACAGAGCTGAGAGGCTGTCATTCCAGCCCAAAGCAAAGAAATTAGATTTTAATTTGCCTTTGCCTCGTTTGGCTCTTGGAAATATTAATAATTGATAAACACGAGACTAGGCAGCTCCCTCAAGCTGAGGAAGCCCAAGCTGGGAGTCGCGGCGGCAGGGGGTAAAGGATAAATGGAGCGCTCAGCTCCTGGCTTCCAGAAACCAGGAGAATGATGTAAATATATCTATGCAAAACAGTTAGCTAGGCGAGCAGCTCCCAGCCCTTGTCCACTGCTGTTCTAACACAGAGACCAATTAGGCTTTTCAACTCTAAAGGGAATTATAATGAATGTGTGCTATCCCTCCGGTGAACAGAGAAGATGCTTAATAAATATTTGTCAAATAAATGAGGGGTGACCCACTATTTTCTAAGACTCTTCATTTTCACAGTGCACAGTCCCAGGCAGGACTTCCAGAACACGACCTCAGGAAAATCTCCGAGCACAAGATCAATCAAAGAAGTAAGTGCGGCGGCTGCTCCGGGGGGGCCAATGAGGTTTGAGGTGACAAGGCTGGCAAGCGGCTTGGGGAGGAGTTCACCCTCAGATGATCTCCTCCCCTTAAGGGCTAATTCATGCTCTTCTCTTGGAGGCTTTCCCATCTTCGAACCTTCATGGGTCCGGGTTGTGGTTACCATCGGCTGGAAACTGGTGCCACGCCCATGATGCCGGAAGTCCTAGAGCAGAGGTCTTTAAGGGCTGGGTGAGTGGAGAGGATGGTGAGGGCCAGATCCTTATTGGACAGAGAGCCACATGGGTAGGCAGGGAGGAGAGGAAAACACAATCATAATGGGGAGACCAGTTTAAGCAAAGGCCCAGTGGCAGAAATTAACCAGAGTCTTTGGCCAACTCCCTGGAAATTGGACAAACCAAAGGATGGAGGGTTTGGATGGCATGCTTCCTGAGTCTACCCTAATTCACCTGCAAATCCATGTCAACACAGACCCTACGCTCCATGCAGCGTGGGGGCCCTCAATTATACAAGATCCTGGACCTTTTTAAAAAATTGTTCATATTTGTCACCCATTGAGAACATAAGCTACTTAAGAGTTTGGAAACATCTCACACTTTCTACCCACCACAAAACTTACTTCCTTGGGGGCAAAACCCTCAAGAACTTTATCAGCCAGGAAATACTGGAAGTTTGGTGCAGGGGAATGGCTTGCTCCAAGGAGGAGGTGGGGGAAGAATCTGGAAGCAGAGGGTAACAGGGGTGGGAAGAAGAAAAGACGGGAGGCTGAAGGGAACAGCCCATTTCACAGGGACAGGATGAGAAACAGGGTCCTGGTGACACCAAAAGGGGGTCCCGATGTCAAGCAGCTGGGTTTCCTGACTCACGCCTGCTTCTTTCCCCAGAATGGGAGACAAACTCAAATACCTAAGAAGCTTTCCCTGAGCCCCCCACCGCACGGGACTCAGACCTTCCTCCTTAAAGGAAATCTGAACTGTCGCACCTGGTCCTTCTCCTGGGAAGAAGGTGGGGCTCATCGAGTGACCAAACACCGTGGTTCCAAAAGGACTAGGGGGTTTCTCAGGCGCAAGGCTTTCAGTTTTCTTCAGAGCAGTTCTGGGTCCCCGCACCTCACATCACACACATGAAGGGCAGCTGGAGGCCGTCAGGGCCCGGCTCCTCAGGGTGTGAGCCATGCACCTGCAGCACAGGCCCATCTAGCAGCTGGGGGGTGGGGGGAGGGAGGAGTGGGGTGGGGGGAGCCGGGGACGGGTGTGGGACCTCAGCCCCCACCTAGACCTGATGAGCCAGAACAAACAGTTTAAGCAGAACCCCTCCCCTGCCCCAGGATGTTCCCCCGTGTACACTCAAGTGTCAGGAGCATGAGCTTTTTGCATAAAAATTGTTCCTTAAACAGTCTGTGAGTCTGCGCATGCGCCATCTCCTTTATTGTTTAAATATCAGGGGAAACCATCCAAAAGTGGTGCCAAGTGAATTACAGCTTTTTATTAGCGATTACGGCATCACACAGCAGGAAAGCTGTGGAGGAACACTGCCTCAAGAATCCTCTTTATTTCCTCCCTCCGTTCTCTCCTCCAGATTTCAAGAAGGATAACGCAATGGTCCCGCACAGCCTCTTGGACTCGGTGGTTGCTTTATTAGGCAGGCATGTTTCCACCACGGCCCTGGGGACATTCTGTGCCAAGTCATTCTTTGCCCGAGGGGAAGGGGGATGTCCCGTTCGTGGTCAGATACTTAGCGGCACCCCTGGCCTCCCCCCACTAGACGCCGGGAGCGCCCCTTCCCAATGTGCCAACCAGTGATGTCGCCCGTCATTGCCCAGGGTCTCCGAGAGGGGCTGAATGGCTCCCAGCTGAGGACCACCACCTTAGACAAAGAAAAAGTCTCAAAAACCAGGCCAAGCTGATCCCCGAAGGCTCCTGGGAAGAACCAGCTGGGTGGCCTAAGGGCCTACCCGCGTCTAAGGCGAAGCTTTCTGTAACGAAGACGAGCAGCCCCACTGCCATCAGCTCCGGCCGCTTGCCCCTCTGCTTACAGCTGCTCTTTTTTATTTAACCGGCAGAGTGCAAGGAAGGCCTTTTCACCTTGTTAGTGGCATGCCATGCTGAATGATATTGGAGGGTTTCTAACAGCACCGTTAAAAAAAAAAAAAAAAGCCTGGCTAATATGTGTTATAATCCCTGAGCAAACCATCTGGCCCAATCCTCCGCCCTGGTAACATAAGGGGGACCCTACTGCTGGCAATGCTGTTTTCTGTCTGAGTGGCCCCAGGGGGCTTGGGGCTGGGGGAGAAACTCCCACCTCCACCTCCAGGCTGGCCTGTGCCTCACCCTCACCCAAGGCACGCACACAGGGCCAGCTACTGTATTTTGTGGCTTCTAAGATGCACGCCCCACCGCCCCACCCCCAGTTGGGCATCTTGGAAATCTGATTCATTTTGCCATCAGCCAGGTGGCAGGTGGGAAGCAGCCATCAAAGACTGATCGGGCGCCCACATTGGAAGCGGAGGCCTGAAACGCTCAGTAGGACCTTGGAGGTGGGGAAGGAACTCTTCCGGGCCCTAGGAGATAGAGGGTCAGGGAGCATAGAGGTAGGCACTCAGATGTCTTCAGGAACGTTCTTGCGGGGAGCAGAGTGAGCCGGTCTTATATCAGCCCAGCTGATGAGCTAGACGAGCATATGAGCATCACCTGGCTTCTTGCAAGAAATGCAAATTCTCAGGCTACATGCCGGACCCAATGAGCCAGAGCCTCTGTGAGCTGGGGTCCAACAACGTGTGTTTGCACAGCCCTTCAGGCCACTCTGACGCTGGTCAAGTTGAAAAGCACTCCTCCGTGCGTTCGGCTGAAGTCCACAGAGTTGGCTTATATGAAGAGATTAGCCCCCATGGATTTTATTCTTTATGGATTCATTTTATTTTATTTATTTATTTGAGAGAGAGAAAGAGAAAGAGAGAGCACAAGCAGGGGTGAGAGACACAGGGAGAAGGAGAAGCAGGCTCCCCCTGAGAGAGAGCCCGACACAGGGCTCAGTCCCAGGACCCCAGGATCATGACCTGAGCCAAAGGCAGAGGCTTTAACTCACTGAGCCACTCAGGCGCCCCTCATGATGCAGTTTAATCCTTTTCTTCAGCACGGCCAGACCACAGCTAGTCACTACCTTCTGTGCAATGACGCTCCCACGCTCCAAGGTGATTAGTGGACCTCTTCTCACCTGTCCTCTCCTTCGCTGGGCTCTCCCACTGAACCCACATCGGTCCCATGTCCCCATCCTCACAGCTCTCCACAGCTCTGCTGTGGTGTCCTCTGAATTCCCTCCGATCAACTGAGGTCCCTTCCAATGACGGGGTGTGCTCAGTGAGGGGGACATTTGGAGCAGAGCTGGGAGCTGCAGGCAGAGGCTGGCCTCCATCCCTGGAGATGGGCTGAGCTGGGGCATCTGTGAGAGCCCGAGCCCCAGACACGAACCCCTCTTGAGGATCCAGGACCCCAGAGTTCTCAAGCGAGTCATGAAACCAGAGAGTGCCCTTACTTAGCACACCAGCCTGAGAAGCAATCCTACGTGACATTTAGGGAACCCAACCTCTCAACCAGATTGCTCTCTTAGGGACTATGGGAGCTCTCAGGTCCCTGGGCGATCCGACAACAATGGACCAGACGCTAAAATAATTGCTTTACAACCAGATCA
>CM053619.1:41669206-41706652 GCA_028646535.1 Procyon lotor
CTCTTTGCCAAGAACTTGCCACCCAGAGAGTGTCAGGACCAATTTGTAATCAAAGTGGGTCTCTCCTTGAGGGCAAGGGGACTCAGGAGGGATGGAGGGCGAGCCACGGTGACATGCTGACCTGCACTATTTGCAGCTTCCAAAGGAAGGGAGGAAGCCAGGGTGAACTGGGCCCTCCGACGCTTTAGTTCATGGGAGACCATACCACAGGTCACTGGTCAAATCCAGCCACCGCCTGTTTTTGTAAATCAAGTTTTACTGGAACACCACCATGGGAACTCACTTACATGCTGTCTGTGGCTGCTTTTGCGACAATGTGAGAGCAGGGTAGTGGCAACCGCATGGCCCAAAAAACTGAACATGTTCACTCTTTGACCACAGTCCCTTTGCTCTAGGGAGAAATCGATGTGCCATGGGAGGGGAGGGTATACGCTTCACTCCTTATTCCAAGACCAACAAGTCCCCTGCTCCCTTTTGTTTTCTCTGCTGTTCCACATCCTAATGCAGCCAACTCCCAACTGTGCATGCAATGGTCCAGGAAATCCCAAAGCTGCAGATAACGCAAAATACTTATAATTGGTTTCAGATGCCAATAGGAGTCGCCATCTCCCTCGGTTCCTTCGCCAAGCGGATTTCTCTTGCTAACCATGCATGACTTAGGCTGATGTTAAGATTCAGCCGCACTCCCAGAGCACCCTCCACCATCTCCACGGATTGCAAAGTGGGGAGGCAGAGGCAAACTCAGGAGGCAACTGAACCCCAAAGGAATGAGCCACACCATGCAGGGCCCAGAGAAAGCTGAAATGCAAATAAGCAATAGGAATTGTCCCTAAAAATAATCACTTAAACTTCTTTAGGTAGAGCCTGCTTTGAAAAGCTGACAAAAATTACGGATGCGTTCCCCAGAACGGTGCAAACATATATACACATCCCAATTTTGCATATGAATTCGGGGGATACACGGTGCCTTGAAATGTATCCATAGACACCAACCAGATGGTTAATGCTTCATCTAGAACAGAGGCTTTAATTTTTCCTTGTATTCCGTCAAGCAACCCTTTCTTCAATTTAGATGTCACGAAGAGGCTCAATATTCAAAGTATCTTAAAGCTCGGCTTCTCTTCCTCCTTCTGCTCCCTTCACCCACCATGGCACCTTCTGAGGTCATTCCTGGAAGAGCCATGCAGTGGGCTGACAGCTTTGTGGTCAGACCAGGGGAAGCTCCACCCATCCCACCCCACCCCTACCCCACCCCGCCCTCCAGTGGGTGCCCAGGGAGAGGAACATGGGGTAGGGAGGAGGTTGAAACTTATTCTTCACCCAAAGACCTGAAAGATGGGTGGGTTCTACCTCTTAGGAAATGCCCAGGCACCTCCCAGCTACTGAACCTGGGAGAGCTGTTTCTCATGGACCGTGCTCCACGGCCTGGAATTCAGGATGCCAAACAAGGACGGGAAACCACAGAACGTCAAATAACAACGCAAGAGCTCAGAGAGGGAGAGAGTGAGAGAGAGGAGAGCCGTGCCAAGGCAGTCAATGAGAAATTGCCAGCTAAGTCACCTCAAATCTTTTACGGAATGAAGGGCGTAAGGATTTTTTTTCTCAATGGTGAAAAGAAAAGTATAATAAATACATATCATGAAAGCAAAGCATGAGGAGAGGGCTTTCGGCGAGAGTAGCCCCAGAAGGCTTTCCAGAGAAGCAAGAACCCAAACTAGATGTCAGGGTGGGCAGGACACGTCCCGTGGCCACCCAGACACCCGTGTGCATCTGACTCAGTCACGGGTCTCACCACACCACCCTTCGGAAGCTGTTCTGTTGGGGTCTCAGAGCCTCTTCCCCAGCAGAGTTCCCCCAGACCCACAAGCCAGGGCAGCAGCAGTGTAACCAGTCTGTAAGCTCTGGTCCTGGGCCAGGCCTGGCTCTTTACATGGGCCTTCTTGTCCAACCCTCTAATGACCCCACAGCCCCAGTTTTAGCACCATTCCTAAAACAGTAGGCAGCATATAGCAAACTCCCGGGGAACAGACATTTGTTTGTGCCGTTGAAAACTTCCATTTTACGGCTGGGGAAGGGGTGATAGGGTGGCTAGACAGAGCAAATAAAAATACAGGACTCCCAGTAAAATTCCAATTTCAGATAAATAACAGTTTTTTGGGGACACTGGGTGTCCTGTATTTTACCCAGCAACGCTAGGAAGCAGGGGTCGCACAGCTACCAGATGTCAAAACAAAATCAAGCCCAGGTGGTCAAGTCTAAATCGGGTTTCGTGGGCCTCTACGCTATTCCACGCTGCCTCTCCCTGCTTATCTTCCCACGGTCCTTCGACTACATCACATTTAACACATCGTATGACAGTCAACGAGTGTACGTAATGATTTCCTTCCTTAGGAAAAAAAAATCATCTTGTTCTTTGTAATTGTTTAGCTGTCTTCAGGAATCCTTTCTCCTCTTTGTCCTAAGTTAAAGAAACCCCAATTCTGGGGCACCTGGATGGTTCAGTCGGCTAAGCACTGGACTCTCGATTTCAGCTCAGGTCATGATCTCAGGGTCTTGAGATTGAGCCCCGCATCAGGCTCTGCGCTGGGCCCGGAACCTGCCTGGGATTGTCTCTCCCCCACTGACCTGGGATAAAGACTACATATCCCAGGATCCCTTGCAGCTATGTGAGCTCTTTGGACTATGTTCTAATCAGGAAGCATCCAGAAAGGAGGCAGCTTCCCCTTTCCTGCTGGTGGAAATGCAATGCAATGGCTGTCACTATAGTCACTCTCTTGGACCACAAGGGACCTGGGGGATGAAAGCAACCCCCCGCAGAGCAATAAGACAGCAGGAGACTGCATCACTAATACTGTGGGACACAGTATCAGCCCTGGACTACTTGGAGATAGACCATCTTCTACCTAATTTAAGCCACTGTTCTTCGGGTTTTCTATTACTTGGAGTTGAACTTAATCATGTTAGGTCTGACCTGAGCACCCAGAGCAGGAAGGTGCTGAGACTTTCAAGAAGGACTCGGGGAAAGTTTGTTGAAAGTGTGCTTGCTAAATACATGAACAATTCCCTGCATTCCAGAATCTAACCCGTGAACTTCCTCCCCTCACTAACCTCCTGTAAAACCCCGATAAAATCATGGTTTTAAAAAAACTCACAAACTCCTTGACCTATGTACACCTAAATGTAGTTTTATACTATTGTAAGGGAAGGAGAGGATAGCTAGGAAAAAGAGTACTTTTTCTCATGGATATCCCCCAGAGACTCAGATTTCAATGGTGTGCAAGGATGAGTTATTAATAATACGGTATTGGACTAAATGAGCTGGCTTTGCAGCAACATAGAAAATCACAAGACTTCATCACAAAACTCCCACTATTATGTAAATGCACCACCACTTGGGAAAATGACGAAGTATGAGATTCATTATAAATAATGTTTTCATCCCAACCTTCACAGCTCTTGGAAACTTTCAATACATGACCCAATTTATCAGCTAAAAGAAACAAGATCCCTCTAGAATACTTTTCAGTGACTTCCATAAAATCTTAAGCTTAAATCACTCATAAATTATAAATCATGCAAATATGTTGTATTAATTTTTAAGGCTCCAAAATTCCAAAAAAACTCTCTTGGTCCTTAATGTATTTCCTGGCCCAACTATCATTTTATTGTGTATAAATATTGTATATTTTATTGTATATATTATTAGATTAAAAATAAACATGGTAAATATATGTAAGTAAATGGTAGCATGTGTGTATCCCTCAGAGTTTTTATTTGCATATAATAGAAACTAACTCTGATTTATTTAAACAGAAATAAATTTTATTAAATGGTTATTGAGTTGCTGGCAAAATCCTCAGGAGGAACAAAGATTAAACAGCCAGGCACAATCCAATAATTACACTATAGAACTAACCCAGGGAGGACAGCCAAGCTGCAACCCCCAGAGGTCGGAGGCTGCCTTCTGCATCACCAGAAGAGCTCTGGATATCATTTCTAGATCCTTCTAGAACCTAGACATAATCACTGCTGTTGCTACCACCCAAACAAGAAAGGATACAGCATGGTCCTTGCTTCTTTCGGTCACCAACTTTTCATCCAGAGCCAAGTGTAGGTACATATGATTAGCATTTCCCTTATCATAGCACCCAAGTCCCCGTGAAGTCCCATACCTGATTATTCCAGAAGTAAGCTCTATCCCATAAGGCAGGAAGGTCCCCATACACAAAACAGTTCTCACAGTGGGCAACCACAAAAAGAAGTATCTATTTCAATATGACTTGAATATATTTGAGTATAATTTTGTCAGGATAACAATCTGATCCAAATTACTGCCCAATGTCTTTCCCAGTATTAACAATTCCGGACCACCCTAAAGTGGTTTTATATTTTATAACATTTTATAACATTTTAATCTTTCTATAATTCCATTTTTTTTCTTACTTTGTGGTTTTTACTTCTATTCTATTCTATTTCCAGCTCTGCATACAGAACAGGGAAAAGTTACAAATAGATTAATGTCCAACAAATCCTAAAAACAAATTAGGGTATATGACAAAATGAGATGTATACCAAATAGGATCTAAATACATACTTGGTTATTGCAACAACGTTGCAAATTTTTAAGACTGATGAAGCACGACCAAAACAATGAAGTTGGAATAACTAGATGAAAGTGGGTTGGAAATTTTTAAAATCCCCGCCCCTGCTCCCCGGTCCAAAAAGACTTTTTTTTTAAAGTAGGCTCCATGCCTAGTATGGAGCCCAATGTGGGGCTTGAACCCACAACCCAGAGATCAAGACCTGAGTGGAGCCCACTCAGGGACCCTCAGACTCAAATATATCTATATCTATATCTATATCTATATCTATATCTATATCTATCTATAGATATATAGTTATTTTTTCTTTATTGTGGAAGCAACATGTGCATTTAAAAGTAAGAAAATACAGACAACAATAAATGCATAAAATGCCCCCAATCTCACTGCCCAGCGACAGGCAGCATGAGCTCAAGGACAGTGGCTTCAAGCCCACACTCTACATTTCAACTCCCTAAACAAAAACCCCTACAATCTAGCAAGTCCCTTGACTTCTCCGCCCTCCATTTTCCCATTTATTGTTAAAAGAGAATATTAACGTCCCTTCCCTTGCAGGACGTGTGGATTAAATGAAATAAGACTTGCCAATCCCTGAGCAGACACCTGCTATAAAATAAGTTTCCAAAGCACTGGCAGCTATTTCAGGGTCTTATTCATGCACGGACCTAGTTATTTTTACAAAAATGGCACATTTCATCAAGCCTCTATTATTGAACACCTAAGGGTCTCCAAGTATAATGATCACCAAGAGCACGGAGCAGAAATTATATGCCAAAAAAAAAAAAAAAACCCAAATGGTGTGTAATCAGAAATTTTTAAATAGGGAGGGAAAAAAAAAATCATCCAAAAAAAAAAAAAAAACTCAAAAGACAAAAATCTTTTTTGTGTGTGGAAAAAAAGCTTGTGAAATATTGTGAAGAAGCTTGTAAAATATTGTGAACCTGAGACCATGGTCCACCAAAATTATTGATTCAAACACGTACCACATAGAGCACACACAGTACTTGGAGATGATGATCATCCTGGGGGGCTCAGTCGGTGAAGCATCTACCTTCGGCTCAGGTCATGATTCCAGGATCCTGGGATCGAGTCCTGCGTCGGGCTCCCTGCTCAGCGGGGAGTCTGTTTCTCCCTCTCCTCCCTGCTTGGGCTCTCTTTCCCTCTCTCTCAAATAAATAAAATCTTTAAAAAAAAAAAAAAAAAAACCATCAAAGTGCTTCTGACCACTTCTCCTGTGATCGGTTCAAGGAGCAGAAGAGGGTTAGTGTCTGTGACCTAGCACAGAAATGGGCCCCGTCGCAAGATGAGAGATGAGGCTTTGCAACTGCTGAGTTCAGATCTGTGGGAAATTCCTCCAGGGTTGCCTGGCAACGCAGCTATGACCCTTCAGGGCCTGCAGTCACCTGCTGGCCAGACACATGGCCAGTGCCAACATATGCAAACAGCAGCCTGGCACCATGGACCACAGAGATGACCCCACAATGAGTGCGGGTGGTGGTGGGGCGGGCGAATCACCGACAGGTGACGCAACCCTCGGAGCCCAGCAAGCCAACGCTTGGTTGACTTGGAATTCTCTTGCAGCGGTCTTTACCCCATGAAGACCCACCATCCATCTCCTGCAAATAAATTCTGGATGCTGAATTTCTCTCCTCATTTGGCCTCTTTCCAGCCTGGGGTGCATTTTCCCAGCGACAGCTGGTCAGGAAGATGAAGTCGAAGAGGGCCATCTGTCTGCCATCACCCCATCAGGCTCTGCCCCCTCTTCCTGGGCACTGCTCTCCTCTAGAAGTACCTTTGGCCTCTCAGAGCCCTGGAGGGGGGCTTATTCACTTTCTCTTCTGCTTCCTGAGAACCCGGGTCTGGTTCCAGGTAGAGCTGGGGCTCTTGCTTTGAGATAATAATATCCTCCCTGGACATCTGGGATAACCTCTCTCTCTCTCTCTGGGCTCCATCCATCAGGAGCAGGGGAAGACAGCAAGAGCATGGGAAGAGAGCTCCAGCTTCGGTCATTAGCTGCGAGAACAGAGGCAGGTGCTGACCCCTGTGGAGTGGGATGGGGCGATCAAGTCTCTTGGGGCCATAAGTTCCCGTGTGGTTCTGTGGATTCGCTGGGCTTCTGCGCCTAAAGCAACATCACTGGGGGAGATGCCGAGAGAACAAGAGCAGAATTCATAGCCTCTCTCCCTTCTTCACCCAATCTCTGGGCCCTTCAGAATTGAGAATCCATAAAACGCTCATTCTGCCCGCTCTGGAAGGACTACTAAATGTAGGGAGTTAAGCAAGAGGACCGGTCCTCAGCCTTCCATTTTACAATCCCTCGCCACCCTGCCCAGCTCCCTGCCTCCCCGCCACTTGGTAATTCAGCAGCAGTGGCCTCGCGCCCGAATCCTTGAGACGCGAACCTTTCGGACAGCCACTTTGATCACTCCCTGCATAACTCTGAAGAATGTCCTGTCAAAGGGAGCAATTTGCTGGGAAGAGCAGCCCCTGTACTTCTGTCCTGGTAGGTTTTTATTACAAACTACATTTGCATGGAAAGAGGATTTGTTCTCAGCTCCGAAGCGGCTCAGGTTTATTCTCCCCAAATAAAACCATGACTCTCTCCAGGCCCTCGGATCCAGTGACTCTTAGCCACACCAGACACAAGGACTGTAGGGGGCGGGTGCCGGCCTCTGTGCTCTCACCAAGAGACTGGACAGACTTTAAGAGGTCAACTCTGCAAAAGGAAGAGAGGGACAGAGGGAACGGCCTCGCAGAAATGTCTAATTCTCAAGTAGCAGAGGGCATACCTAGATCTTTGACCTTTTTCACTTGCTATGACAAAATTTTACATTATTAATGTAGACGATGTCTCCCAGCCCCACCCCCCAGTCTGTGGGAGGGAGGAGGAGGACAGGAGAAGGGAAGATGGTGTATTAGGTGCTGTCAGGAAAGCACCTGGCATTATCAGCTTGCAACCTGTCCCCCAAAGATAGTGATTCCTATGGAAGGCGTGAGCAGGCGGGGAGCAGGCAGCTGGCAGATGGCATGGATGGGTCTGAATTCTGGAAAAGCGAGGAGGGTGCTAGCTAAGGAGAGTGGGGAGGCTGGGGAAGCTGCTGGATGCACCTGGAGGAAGGGGGTGTGTTTACATGAAGCTACACCATGAACAGAAAAGACTGGAAGGCCATGCACGACATTTTTACAGAGGTTGGGTCCGGGTAAGGGGATATCCAGGGTTTCTTGGTTTGAATTTTTTACTCTGCCTCTCTGTGTTCTCAAGGTATTTTCATTGCACACATAATTCTTTTGTATTTAAAAAATAATAATAATTTTTGTGTTGATTTTTTTTTTTAAGAAGAGATGTGCTCCTGGGAGGAAACAGGAAAGTGAGAATGGGCAGGAGTCGGGGATGGGGAGGAGGAGGACAAGCGCGGACTGTCTTGAAAATGTACATGAGGGACAAAACATAGGACTGGTTTTTCCCATCACCCCTCCCACCCCACCCCCCCAAATGGCCCAAGTTCATTCCTGCCTAGAGTGGTACTATGGACTCAATGTTCGTGTGCCCCCCCCCAATTCCATATGGAAGTCCTAACCACCAACGTGACAGTATTAGGAGGTACGGTCTTTGGGGAGGTGATTAGGTCATGAGGTTGGAGACTTCGGGAAATGGACCAGTGCCCTTAAAGAAGAGACTCAAGAAAGAGGGGCTCTGTCTCTGTCTCTGTCTCTCTCTCTCTCTGTGAAGACACAGCCAGAAGGCAGTTGTCTGCATGGAGCCAGGACAATCCTCACCAGACACTGAACCTGACAGCACCTTGATCTTGGACTTCCCAGCCTCCAGAGCCGTGAGACCATAAATGCTTATTGTTAAGCACCACCACCACCACCACCCACACACCCCTACACACACATACCCACACACTGTGGTGCTTTCGTACAGCCCAAACAGACTGAAGACAGGGGGCAAGATACAGAAGCAGGACTGGGTGGAAGGGGGCCTTCATCCCAACCACAGATGGGAACCGATGCAAGCAGGGCTCGCCCTCCCAGCACCCACTGCCTCCTGCAGACCAGGAGCCGGCTGACCTCAGAGAAATCACTTGGGGAGACGACTGAAATGCCGGTTCTTAGGCCCTCCCCATCCACTGAGTTAGGTCTGAGCCAGTGTCCCAGGCCATTCTTGTGCACACTGATATTGAGGACTAGCAAAGAGACAAAAGACACAAGAAACAGCCTGTTGTGGAGGACCCAGGAGCAAACCTTGCTCCCCGCACAAAAAGGGGTGCATTTCTGTCATGAGGGGTCAGAAAGGCTTCTCTGCGAACTGGTGTGCATGCTTCAGGGACAGACAGGCCTGACTCTGTCACTTACGAAGCACTAAATTCATTGATACATCTTTTCAGACATTTTCAATCTACAGATTTCCACTCCATCTTGTCCTTGTATTCCTTGCAGAATATTTGTGGGAACAGATTGCTTGTCCGGTAAGATAGATGACTTCTCTTCGGCACAGTCAGATGGCTTACTCCCTTCCTTCAAGCCCTTCCCTGATGCCCCATGAAAACGGAATTCCCAGGAACACTGGGAATCTTGCTACAATCCAGGTTCTCCACCCCCCTCTCCAGATTTCCATTTCGAAGGGTTGTGCAAGGGGCCTGGAATCAACACCCTCAGGAAGCCCTCTGGTAAGTCTGAAGCAGGTGACCCACAGACCACAGGAACAAGAAACTCTGCTCCTCTCCAGTTAACATGCCAATGGATACCCATGTTAATTTCCTCGAGCTGCCATAGCAAGTACCACAAACTGGTGGCTTCTAGCCAAAGCAATGTATTTTCTCATGGTTCTGGAAGCTAGAACTCTGAAATTAAGCTGTTGGCAGGAACATGATCTCTCCCAAGGCTCTAGGGAAGGATCCTTCCTTGCCTCTTCTAGTTCCTGGTATGGCCCGCAACCTTGTTGTTCCTTGGCTTGTAAGATGCATCACCCCAATCTCAGCCTCCATGATCTCACGGCCTTCTCCCTGTGTGTCCTTGTCTCTGGGTCTCTTCTTACATGGACACCGGCCATAATGGATTTAGGACCCACCCTAATGACTTCATCTTCACCTGTGAGAGACCGAATATGCAAACAATGGCCAGACCATATATAAAAAAAGGATTCTGACCCACAACCTGCAGCCAATTCAGAGAGCCAACGTACTATATGATAGTACTCAAGACCCTTTAAACCCTTTAAACCTTGACTGTAGCCCTGCCTGCCTTTCCCTCTCCTGTATTCCATGTTCCTTCTACATCGAACTATTCTATGCGCTCAAAGGACACCCACTCTACTGTCTGAGCGCTTAGCACATTCCACGGAAACCGTGTGCATGTCTCCCCCACCAGATGTGGTACCAGCATCTCATTTGCCTTTACATCCAGGGGGCCGGGTGCAGTGCCTAATATGTACAGGCGCTTGATAAATATTTATGGCTAAACTGCATGGCCAAGCATGTGCTTCCCCTTTTGTCCGCTTGGAATATTTTCATCCTTTTAGACCTCACTCCAGGGTAGGCACCAGCGTCACCTGGTGAAGGCTTCCTGACCCCCACCCCAGTCCACAGGCGGGATTCTCCCAACATCTTGCACACGTGTCTGTTGGCATCAGTCTCCTCCACTAGACAGCTCCTGAAAGCCAGGTGTGTTTTTCATCTCCTTCTCTCCAGCAAGAAATACAGTGCTCAAAAAAAAAAAAAAGTTATATGGATGATTGTTGGACAAAACAAACAAACAAACAAACAAAAACCCACCCCTCTTATATCCTGTTTCTTCCATAAGCACCCTGCATCCACACTCACACCCACACACCTCTGATGCCGGCAGTCACTTCTGTATGTATGAGCCTCTCCAAACACAATGCAAGAGAAGTCCCATTTGCTGTTCAGGTCCATACTTCCTCTCATGTCTTCAATCTCCTTCTCCCTCTCTCTCCTGTTACATTTAGTAACGTTTACCGCCTTACAACATACACACACACACACTTCTCGGCCAGATGCTTTGCTCTTCCCAACTAAGGTGCTGAAAGAATGGAGTGCACCTGTCGTCTCTACCACCTCCCCATCCACGCCTCCTCTCTCCCCAACATGGTGCCATCTGCCTGCCGCCCACACCACCTCTGAAGGCACCAATGACTTCCTAGGTTTTCATCCAACATGCATCTTCCAGTTCTCCTCTTCATAACCCTACTTCTTTAGCCCTCCCACCTGGGAGACTCTCTCTTCTTTACATCCAAGACAATGATTCGGCTCCTTTCCTGCTTTTCTCTCTCTGATGCTCATGCTCCTCTCTTTCCCTCCCTCCCTCCTTCCCTTTCTCTCCTGGAGGACTCGTCTCTTAAACACTGGCATTCCCCATTCTCTCCTCTTCTCAAATCTATAGTCTCTCTGGATGACCTCATTGATTCCACCACTTCCAACCATCACCTTAGAGTGACTCTCAAATTAAATGTCTAGCTCAGTTTCTTTCTCCCAAGTTATCTAGACTCACAGACCAAACTATTCACTGCACGCTTCCTTCAGCTGTCCCATGGGCATCTCAAACGGAGTACAACCAAAATGAACCTCGCTCTCTTCTGCCCACACTGTGCTCTCCTCCTCTAGTCCTCTTGCATAACTGGTATCACCATCCATCCAGTTACTGAAGCCAGAAACCTGGGATCATCTCCCCATTGCACCCCCACTCCCTCATTCCCTAAACCCCATAACTCTCTAGCTCTCCAGAGTCTTCCCTCTTAACTCTGTCCTCTGTAGCCCTGGTCTCACATCATTTGCTACAGTTCAAGCCCTGAACAGCTCTGTCCTGAATCCCCCCAACAGACTTTTCTGGTATGCTTACTCCAACAGGTGTCATCTACCCTTGACCACTATTCCATACCCGGCCCAATTATCTCATCACATCACACTCCTCATAGAATCCCCAATACCCCCCATTTCCTTCAGCATCCAATGCAAACTCCCTAGCATGATGTGCATAGCATGGGCACCCCTGCCTCCATGAAAATGTCATGATGTCAGTGTTTGCGTCTTATCCAGACAGGACCTGGCACATAGCACATGCTCAGAAGTATTGGTTGAATGAAGAATAGATGGACAGATAAGGGATCAGAGAGTCAGGAGAAAGAGAACAAGCGAAGGTAGCTAGCTGGGAAGACAGTTCAAGGAAGAGAATTCAAGAAGTAGGCACTTGCCAATTATACCCTTTGGTCCTGAAGACCAGTTGACAACTATCAGCCACGTGGAAGTGTCCTAACTAGAACAAAGTTACATTTTCACAAATCTGAGGGAGCCACCCCACTCTGCTAGTCATAGTCCCAACCAACCCCAGCAAAGGATATGTTCATCAGAAGCTAAGTCCATCCAGAGGGAAAAAGAACCATGGGCACTATAACAGTTTCAGTCTGGGCTTGAGGCTTCAGTGGCCATCATCCCTACCACTACCAGATGAATGAACGCAAAACGGAATGGGCAGCAAGTCATCCCATGGGTGAGGACCAGACAGGGAGCTGATCCATGATCGGCAACACTCAGCGAACCACAGCAATAACAAAGTCCAAAGCTAACCAAGTCACCAATACTTAGCTGGTTAAAAACAATCAAACAAACAAACAAAGACATTCACGTATATAAACAAACATATATACACGTATATAAACAAAATAAAACCTAACAAAAAAGCAAACAAAACTCCAGTGCAGACTGCCCATGAAGGCATCTGGTCAAACACAGCAGATTAAACACATGTAGTACACCCTGCACTTCTGGATTCCTCTAACGTGACAGTAAAGAAATTTTAAAAAGTAGAAGTTTGTAAAGAGAACTGCAGTGGAAATGAAGAAACACAAGAAAATGACAATACACAAGTGCAAATGACAATTCACAAGAAAATGGAAAAAAAAAAAAAAAAGATGATGTGTACTCAGGAAGTGGCCAAAACAGCCAGGCTCTGGATTTGGGGATATGGAAGGGTTGGGATAAGGTACAATACTACCGATGGGGAAACTAAACAAATGTCTGAATGTCTAAATCTTAGTGAAATCCTCAACCATCTTCTCCTGCAAGGCTCTAAGAGCATGGTAGCCAGGCTTATAAAGCCCTTAAGATCCAGCTTGGGACTTTCCAGAAAGTTGGCAGGCTAACGAAAACAATCTACAGATTAGGGGTGGTCCTCCACCAGGTGACCTGGTCTCCCCGACCTGAGAATTCTACAGTGAATCTACCACTCGACAGCCATGCCTGCGTGCAGAGAACCTTCAATAGGCATTTTAATGTTTTACTCTTAAATATAATCAATAATCACCAAGGACACCTGCAGAAAGCCTTGATACACAGATAATAACAAATAAGGAAAAGGAATCTAAGGGAAACAAATAAGCAAGAAGTAGAAGAAAACTGAAAATAAATAAAATCCTTAGAAACTAGAGTGAAATATTGCCATGAACCACGAACAGCAGGCTATTACAGAGAGCATGTTCAGAGAATAGGACCAGCTCCTAGAAATTAAAAATACAATAGTTGAAATAAAAGATTCAACAGAAGGGTGAGAAGATAAAAGATCTCTCGGAAAGTAAAACAAAAAACAACAAAGGGACGGTAGACAGAGAAAAACCAAGAGAATTGGAGAAACAGTCTATCTGAATAACAGAAGTTCCAGAAAGGGATGACGATGACAGGGACGCCACAGTCATCTGAGGCTTGACTGGAGTTCACTCATAGGGTTGTTGTTTCTCACCACAAAGGACTGCCGGTGACAGGGCAACGGGTTGTCCCCAGAAAGAATGATCAGAGAAAGAGAGAGACAGAGGAAGAGGAAGACAAACAAGGAGGAGGAGGACGAGGGGAGGAGAAGAGTAGAGGAAGGGGGAGGGGAATGAAAGAAGAGGAAGAGAGGGCAAGCCAGTCACCAGAATAGAAGCCGCAGGGTCTTGCATCCCCCCCTAACGTCCGGAGTGGCACGTCACTTTTGTCGTAGTCTTTTGGTCGCGTAGACCAATCCCAGTGCAAGGTGGCAGGGGACCAGGAGATGGGGATTACTGGGGATTGTCTTAGAGGCTGGCCACCACATGTCCTCTCTCAAGAAGCTTCTGGAAGAGCTGCTCCACTAAGATGTAGAAGCAATCCAGGCATAGAGTTGGGGACAGGGAACAGAGAACTAACACTGGAAAGTGCAAAAAAAAAAAAAAAAAAGGCTTTGGGATGATGGTGAAGAGAAGTCCCAACATGGGAGCCCCACAGCCAAAATCCGGGACATCAGTCCAGACCGAGCAGAAGGACCAAGCGATCCAGGAAAGATGCCTCTGAGCCAAAAATAAAACCAACAGCCAACAGCCTGAATACCTTGACTTTCAGACTTTCCGTTCTGCCAGAATTTGAGGATGAGTTATGGACAGTTACATAGAAAAGTGAGCAAGAAAAAAAAAAAAGAAAAAGAAAAGTGAGCAAGTTTTTTCATCTTTTTTTTTTTTAAAGAGGTAATCATTAACTCCAGGGAAAACACAGGCTCTACAAGAAAGAAGAGACCAGCAGAGAATAGTGCTTGAGTCAGCTTTAATATTTACATAGTTATAACAATACAAACACTGACCACTGATTTGACCAAAAGGATGGTAGCTATACCACCAGGGAAGGGGGGGAGGGAAATGCATTGTTTAAGTGGTGAGTTGGGGATCTTGCCCCGGAGGAAGTCAAAAGAACTGAAAAGGGAAAAATCTAGAAATAGAAGTGTGAGCGTGTCATTTGTACACATGGAGGTGAATAAATGGGGGGGTGGGAAAGCCCAAAAGAACGGGGAGCAGTTAGCCCTTCCGCAGTGTATGAGAAATGGAAAAGGACAGAGGCGCGATCCATCTTCTGCTTGAGAAGCTTACTCCTACCACTTGACTTGTTGACCACATCTGGACAGAACTTGATAAAAATTAAATTGGAAATAAAAAGACGTTGCTGGCTGAACAAATCCTCCTGCCGGCTGGAACCCAAGATCAGCATATTTTGTCAGCTAATCTTTTACTCCCTGCGCCTCAAATTATAGGCAATGATACCATTTTGCAAGAAATTACCCAGGATGAGTAAGTGCGGCCCACCGGGCAGCCTCTGTCTGCTCAGGGGCCTGGGGCTGCCCTCCCGCTCCACCTCCAGAAACGCATCACAAGCTCGCTCGTTAAGTTGGGCACCACTAATTGCTTTCTGAGGGAACTGCGAGCTTCATGGCAGGGTGCCAAGGGCCGAGACAAAGACGGTTTTAGAGACGGCAGCCCTTTTTTTCCTCTCTCTCCTGTGTGGGATATAAGGGACCGCGAAAAAAGGTCTGATTTCCAAAAGGTCCACACGGGCACCTCAAATGCGATTCTTGCCTCGCGAGCTTTTTGAGCCCTTGCTGAGGAGCGAGGGCCCGAGTGGGGGCTCCTGAGTTTCCTCCCCACGAGAGGACACGATGAAAAGTCTGATCACAGAGCTGATTGGAAAACAATCTTTCTCCCCTTTCCTCTGACCGGTGCTTTTTGTTTATTGAATGGACAGGCGAACAGAGGGATGAACGCGTGAGCGAAGGCGGGCCTCTGTGGGGGCAGGTTCACGTACAAGCGCGATCACGTGGCCAGTGCGAATCACATCAGAGCTGAACACCAGAGCGAGGATTGGCTCTGCCCGAACCATCAGACGATCCAACAGCACCGAGAGGAGCTCCTCCTGGAAAACTAACTACGCACTTGGTACCCCCACCGCCAATCCATGTTCGGAACTCTCCTTTGCAAATTCACTTTTGAGTCCAAAGCGCAATGTTTAGAATAGACTCGCTGGTGCCAAATCATCATCACTTTTTTTTTTTTTTTTAGGGACGGTCTGATATTTGGAACCAGCGGTATTTTGATAAGTAACTTAAAATTTGTGTACATCGTGTATATGTAGAAAAACGTTTCTGAAGTTCTGATTAAATGAATTCATGACGGAAAGAACGCGAACGTGAGTCCTTCTGTAGCGTCCTGTGGTGAGGTCAGGTCCCATCTCCGCTGTCGCCGGCTCAGTCTGGCTGGGCTCGGGCCCCACCGTGGGCTTGCCCATCTCTACCAGGAGCGAAGACGCCTCCTAAGCCCTGACTCCAATTACTCAAAAGGGTTCCATGTTCCAGCAGGCTAGAAACAAAACCCAGGAATTGTCACGCTTCGCAACCCCTAATAAAAAGGTCTTGCCAGGGAAAAAGATTGAGTGTCTAAAGTGGCACTGAGAAATTAGTTTTTGGCAGCAGCCGCAGGGACAATCTGTCAGAGCAGAGAGCTGACTGCAGAAGGAGAGTGGGGTGGGAGAGGGAGCAGGGGGAGGAAGAGGGGGCCGAAGCAGCCACTGGCAGCTACAGGGGCGAGGGGGGACACACGATGTCTCGTGGGGACGTGGAAACCCCCAGTGCCCCCCTCCAGCCCAGCCACCTGCTCTGCTCTGGCGGCTGGGCAGAGAGGCACCATGAAGCCTGGGGACAGGTAGCCGGACGAGCAAACAAATCCAACAGGCCAGCTCCCCCACACAAGGGAGAAGCCTTCGGTCAACATTCACTTTTGGAAAGTGGCCAAGTCTCATCACTGGGGCTTCACCTGGCTCAATGAAGCTCATCCTGCCCTCGCAACTGAGACCCCTGTCAATGCCCACGGGTCACTGAGGAGCCCCCACCCACGGAAAAAAAAGGCAAATCTGTCCTTTTTGCCTTGCAGCAATTTTTGTGCCGCTCAGTGACAGCCTCACCTGGGGCTTCAGCCCAGGAAGTTTCCCAAGACGATTCTTCAAGATCCTTTTCCACATCCATTTGGTTATAAAATTCCCCGTGCACAACCTGCATTGGCCCTCGACGCCTCTTCATCTCCGCCCAATTGAGGCTGCAAGACGCTGTGGCTGCCTCACTCCCAGCGAGGCCACCCTGATCTGGCACAGGCGCCAGGGAGAGGAGATTTTCCTTGTCAGCGATGCCGCAGGGGACGCGACTATGGAGGAAGGGGACACAGGGAGAGGCTGCCTCTTCCAGAGGACTTCCGAATGGGCCGCAAACGACGGGGCTCCAGCCTCCGCAGTCATTTTAATTCTATCCAGGCTACATCCCCTCCCCAATCGGAGGAGGGTGCAGAGGGGAGGAGAGGGGTGTAAGAAAAGTGGAGAGGTGGGCTTCGGGGCCCCATCCTGCAAGGCCTGGCGCCTGGCTCCACCGGGGCCCAATGGGGCTGTGAGTTCTGTGCGCTCACCCCACCGTGAGGCCAGTGGAGGAACTGCAGCCTTTCTGGAAACAGGATTTAATCTATTAACGGCAGTTACTAGATAACTCTGGGTGGCTCTTGCTTCTCAGGGAACAGAGGCCCTTGGGCAGCAGAAATGTCTGACCTTAGGAGAGAGAGCTACTGCACTGCCATCAGAGACTCTAGGAGTGAAGGCCCCGCTGCCAACATCAGGCCAGCGTCTCCACTTGGAGAGCCTTTCCTATGGACCCGTGCCTCCCCTAAATCCTGTTAAAATGTAAATATCCTATGTCCCATTAAGGAAGAACTATCAATTTAGCTATTAGTTCAGGGAGAAGAAGACAAGGAGAATGTCCAGGGCTTGCAGGAGTCATCCGCAGGGAAAGGATCCCGTGGGATTCCTCGGCAAGGTCCCTGGCTGCTCACAGGTGCACAGACCCTGCTAAAGAACACGCCAGAAAGAAGAGCGTGATTCAGTGCAGTGATTCTCGCACTGTGGCCAGGATGAAATCTGGCTCTAATCTTCCCTGCTCTTAATAAAAACAAAACCACTGAGACCCATTTGCTGGTTCTGGCCCATTTATGAAATGGCTGCCTGCTTCTCAGAGCTGCGAAATACCCATTCCTACAAGGGACGGTGTGTCTGCAATGGATACGCCAAGGGGAAGGGAGGTGTTGCCCCCCATCTCACCCCGACTATGAGACGAGAGCGTCTGCCACCCGATAGGGCTTTTCCTCATGAGAGGGACAACTGTGATCCCATCTACCTGCAGAGCACTAGCTCCGAGGCCCGAGCCTGCGCAAACCCTGCCCGGGGGCCCCCTCTAGCCACGGAGCAGGGTTCCTGGACTTAGGGGGCGGGTTGTGAGTCCACAGCAGCTCTGGAATAAAGAGACCAAGTGGGATGTTGTCTGACCCAGGACAAACTTTCCATCCACCCACCCTGATCCTAAGTTCCTCTACCCGTGAAATGAGAAGGTTGTACTATGCGTGGTGCTCAGCTCTAGCTGACATTAAAATCATCTAGGGAGCTCTGAAAAACTAGCTGGGCCCCATCTCAGCTCCATTAAATCAAAATTGCTATGGATGGAGCCAGGGCATCTTTAGTTTTTAAAACTCCCCAAGTGACGCTAGTGTGGAGACTGGTTATAAAGCCCTGAGCTAGGTGCTCTCCCAGGGCCACTGGGCTTCGGTGAGTCTATAAATCCAACCCTAAAGGCCGCTCCCTTTTTCGGGGAAAGGGCTGGCCCGGGAGCAGGTTAATTAGGCAGGCTATGGGGGAACCAGGTCGTGCACCTGCGAGCACCAAGGACCTATTGGTACCTGGCTGTGTCTGGAAGAGGGAGGAAAAAGGGGTCCTTGGAGGACCGGATGGTTGTTGGGGCCCCAGAGAACTTGAAAGCAATCCAGAACTCACCAACGTACATAATGAGGTTGGGAGGCAAGGTTATACTAAAGGGAAAAGAGCTTGAAAGAATCAAGGCTATCCATGGGGGAAGGACAAGTCCCTCCCCAACCTTACTCAGCCTCTGAGAGTGACTACGGGGGGAAAGGAGCCCCTACAACATGTGTGGCTCTGCAGAACCAAGCCTCAGCCCTGGTACTTCAGAGGGCAGAGCGGTTACTTGTCTGTCTTACTGTCTTACTGTCTTAGTGTCTTACTGTCACTTGGTAGCTGTGTGTCCTTGGGCAGGTTACTTAACCTCTCTGTGCCTTGGTTGCTTTAGTCACCCATGGGGCTCATAGTAATGGTGATGCGCTTCGTAGGGTTACAGTGAGGATACATGAGTAAATAACAAAGTGTCTAGGACAGTGCCTGGCACACAGCAAACACTGACTTCACACGGAAAATTATTCACAGTGAAAGCTCCCGTGGCTAAATGAATCAGGGAAACACGGAGTTTGAGATAGCTTCCTTTACTGCAGAGTTTCCTAAAACAGCAATATAAATAATAATAATAATGTGCACCTCAAAAGTTGGGAGGATTAAATGAGATAAAGAACGTAGGAGACCCTCAGCTCCCCATGCACATAATAGGTACATAAGAAACGTTTGCTCTGGGGGTCATTGTAAGCATGGGGCATATTTAAGAAAAGGAGAAATATCTTCCAAACTTATGCTCTTTTTCTACAGGGCATCTTACTGAATCGGTGCTCCAGGAAACACTCCAGAAAAAAAAAATCACAGAGCAGGGCAGCCACGTCTTTCTACCCTGTTGCCAAGGCACTGAAGAAGAGGAGCCCGTACGGGGCATGAGCAGCAGGGATTTGGTCCTTGGGAGTGTTACCTTGCTGGAAGGGAAGGGCTAGGGAATTGTCTGTTCCAGCTCCCGCACACCGTGCGGGCTGGGGTGCCTGTGGAAGGGGCACGTGCCCCTGACCCAGAAGAGCTGATTTGACTCAACTCTGCCACTCTCTAGCTGGGTGAGCCCGGAAAGTCGCGGTGCCACTTGGAGCCCCCGTATCTTTCCCTGTGTCATCATGGGGCGCAGGGGCTCTAAACTTGAGAATTCCTAAACTCCCTTCTGGATCCAGGATTCCGTTTATGTGCACTTCTGTCAAAATGGGGGAGACGAGAGAAAAGGCAATTACGTCTAAGCCGGGGTGTCTTCTACCCGTGATCCCAGATGCTACGTTTATTTGCAGCGGTTTCCACCGAGGTTCTAATTCCTGCTCATCACTCAGCCCCTGTATTCCGTGTGGGTTGGGGATGTGAATAGAGAGAAAAGGGGGAAGTGTCCCAAACCTCATCTGTCAAGGGCTAGGGGAGAAACCAAGACCCAGTGCTCACGTTAACCCCTTCTGTATCCGAAGAGACCATGAAACCCACTCTGCCAAATGGCCAGATTTTTAAAAGAAATCTGGTGACCATATTCCATAGTTTCCAAAATAAATGTCAGGACCACGATGCTGGAAAGGATTTCTTGTGGCACCAGGCAGAAGATGCGGTCTCTGCGACAAGATGCGGAAGCTGACATTGCGATTTTGGGGGGGAAATGTAGTTGGTTCAGGGGTAACAAGGGACAGAACAGCTGAAAACAGGAGTGTCCCTCCAGGTAGTCGGGGTAACACCGTCATCACGCCCAGGGCCTTCTCTTCCTCTCTACATGAGTACGTTCTCCGCCATAGGGGCGTTGATCTTTCCACATCAATAGAGGTGGCAAACTTCATCCTCGGCCTTCCCACAGAGATCATAAAAACCGTACTGGGTGCTCCCCATCAGGTCCAACCCTTCTATCTCCTACTTCCCCTCCAGGCTGCATTGAGAGACTTCTGGCCACTAAACTAACTGCAGAGGAACAATTTCTCCCATGCAACTTACTAAGCCGCTGAGAAACATAAATGACCTACTTGGGATTTGCATCCACAACCGTGTTCCTAGACTGTGAACTTCTCACCAAAAAGGCGAATGGAGGAGCATCTCCCCAGGTTATAGGCTGGGCACCCACCCGGCCCTTTGTCCTGCTTCTGTTCTTGATTTCCTGTGGTCTATTGTCTCTCTGATAAGTGCTGAGGGAAGGGTATTATTTAATTGCTTTAAAGATATCAAACAAGCCAGAGCTGGGGTTATCTCCTCCCCACTCCTGGGTTTTCCTGGCTCAAGGTTCTGTTACTTAGTTACTAGCTGAGCTGCAGAGAAGTAGAGGCAGCCCCAGGTGGGGGCAGTACAGACTTCATTTAGCAGATGGGGGCTGGGGAGCCAAAAGAATAGCCATTAGGGGATTGGGAGCCTCAGGGTGTTTGGTGAGTACAGGTGGCCGCAAAGCCAAGCAGGTCTTTCGAGGCATTCAACGTGGGGGAGGGGGAGGCATCGGTTATCTAGACAAAATCAACAATCGTTCTTGATTACACATTTTCTGCTGTCAAGGTCAATGCCATTCAGTCCCCATTCACTCTGCCCTGCAGAAGAGACAAGTGCAACGTGCACCGTGCACCGTGCACAGTGCACCGGAGATGGGTTGGGTCAGCATTTTTTTTTTCCAGGAACCCAACCTGACTTAGGCAAGGAGAGGAGACATCACAAGAAAAGGATAGGAAGGGGCATTTCACTGGTTCAGTTCATCTCCGGGATAAAGTACACTGTTGGAGGAGGTAGGTCCCCAGGAAGATGTTACCCTCTGCTAATGCACCAGCTGGCCTCAGGCCACTGGAGGCCCCATCACCTCCTTCCCTGTCCTTGGCATGTACATTCCCCCCACTGTTCCAGTACTAGAAGCCACTTCAAGGATGCAGCCCTGAGAGAATAATGTATCATTGAGACTATCTGGCCTTCAAAGCCCCTATATAAACTTAAGATTTTCTGCCACGGCTGCAGAGATGTACTCATCGTGCAGTACCTAAGACAAGCCTCCTAAATAAGTTCTGTTGCTTTAAGACCGCCACCTACGGACCCGGAGCGTCCTGCCTGTTTCTGCCCTCCATGTACGGGACCAGTTTCAGATGTCAGCCAAGGAACTCTGAAGTTGCAAACCAGGAAGCCCACAGAACCACCCAAGCAGCCTTGAAAGAAGATGATCTTGATCTTCCGGAAGCGGTCTGCTTTTGCTGGTATCATACTAATACTGAAATAGAAATAAGGGGCGCCTGGGTGGCTCGGTGGGTTAAAGCCTCTGCCTTCGGCTCAGGTCATGATCTCAGGGTCCTGGGATCGAGCCCCGCATCGGGCTCTCTGCTCAGCAGGGAGCCTGCTTCCCCCTCTCTCTCTGCCTGCCTCTCTGCCTACTTGTGATCTCTCTCCTCTCTGTCAAATAAATAAATAAATAAAATCTTTAAAAAAAAAATAAAATAAAATAGAAAAATAAAATAGAAAAAAAATAAAATAAAATAGAAACAAACCAAGCACCGTCCCATCAGGGTCACTCTGGGGGGAGGGAGATTGGGGAATTGAAGGCCAGTGGTTCATTTCTTGACTGTAGGTTACAAAACTGTGCTTATTAAAAAAAAAAAAAAGCCATGTTCAAACCTTTCGAAAAGATAACATGATCACAAGGAAAGATATCTGAGAGCAGAGTGGGCACTTTGTGGGACTTCCTTTTCCTAGAAGCCAGCTGGGCCACTGGTTTTAAACGAGAGATGACAACAGGTACGGCAGCAGTAACCGTGTGTCCGATGCATGCAGAGGTCTGAGCCCGTTCCACTCTGCCTTCCTAGTACTCTCACCATTCCATCTCTCCCAGCTGCCCATGGGCAGGGACACCCCCTCCAGTAAGCGACCCGCCTCAGCCCCTCTACCCTACACAGAGCTCTCTAAAGAAAAGCTGGTTCCCAGATGGCTTGGAACATGGGGCAGCCACTGGCTCAAATTCTGTCTAGCTCCTAAGCTCCAGGATGAGGGATGCAAGCCCCCATCATAACCGATATCTCAGAAAGACACAAAGCCAGTGAAAAGCCCTGATCCCCACCCCCAGCAGAGGGTACCCCAAGACACAGCATAGCCTAGAGAGAAACCTGCAGCTGACTGCCCCCTTCCCTGGTGGTTTCTTTCTCAGGTCACTCATCCATCTCTAGGGCTCATTTTACCTGTTAAACAGCCTCTGGACTTTCACTTTCAACTGGTGAACTTGGAAGTCAGATAATAGGATGGATAGTCCAAGGCAGCTCAGCCTATAGAGAAAACTGGAATCACTGTTTGCTTTCGGTTCTGTGTCTTCTAAAACTGGACCCGGGCTGGTGAGTGCATCCAGGTATTTGGAGGGGAATGAGGAAGGAGAGGCTGCAGGATTAGGACTTACTAATCTATTGGAACAGAGGCTGAATCATCGCAGTCAAAAATGAAATCCCTTTAACTAGGGCGATTCAGCTCCCACTTCCTGAATGTCCCCCTTTGCTCGCACACAGCATGCCCCAGGGGAGTTGAGCGGAGTCCCACCAGCAGGTGCCTACCAACAGGCTTACAAAGCCCGGCGACTGGCTGTATGGCCGCTGCCCCTCTGAGCATGGACGGCTCGGAGGGCAGGAGTCGCCACTCTGCTGAGCCTCTGGTGGCTTCTTGAACGGAATCCTGAAACCCATGCGCGGGCTCACTCACTGGGTGGGCGGGGAGGGGTGCCGGCCACCGCATGGATAAGCGCTTTCCCCCAGACCCACCTCCTCCCTTCTCTCCCCCTAGCCCTGCGCCCTGGGATGACCCACGGCAGTCACAGCTTTGCCAACCTGTCTGACGGAGGAGATGGCAGGGGTCCCGGCGCGAGTCTGGGTCCCCGGGGCCGCCACCCCAGCTGCCTGGAATATGCTGGGTGAAACACAACAGATTCGGTGAAAGCAGTAAGAGGGAACGCCGCGCGTGTCCCTGCCACGAGTGAGTGTCGGGGCTTCAAAGATCGCGGACCCTCCACGCCCCCAGCGCCAGTGAGCTCCGCCCGCAGCCCCCCGGGCGGATTCTCCACGCGCCTCAAACCGGTCCTCCTACGGCCGGGCGGGCGGAGCGAGGCTGCCGTGACGTAACGCGGGGGGTGGCGTGGGGAAATGTGCCGAGGGGCCCGGGCTCCGCGGGGCCAGTCCCGGAGACGCAGCACCAGCGCGCGGGCACGCGCGCGCTCCCTCGGCCACCCGCGCCCCGAGCCCCAGTCCGCGCTCAGCGCCGGGGTGCTGCTGGCCCTTGGGGCTCCGGGCGGCGCGCAGGGCGGGCGGGAGCCGGCCGCGCAGGACACCGAGCGCCAGGTGCCGGGCAAGCTGCTGCGCGCCTGGGCGCCTGGCTGGGTTGGGAACAGTCGCTGGGTGCCAGCAAGCCAAGCTAGCGGATGGCAGCGGAAAAGCAAAGGTGAGGCGTGTGGGAGTGTGTGTGTGTGTGTGTGTGCGCGCGCGGGCGCGCGTGTGTGTGCTGTGTGTGTGTGAAAGAGAGAGAGAGAGAGACGCACTTGGGCACTGGGTGCATCTGCTCTGCATGGTGGTGCGCGCCTCGGTGTGCCCGAGAGTAGGTCCCGGTGCGAGGTTCTCTGACCTGTGCCTTTTGGGGGATGATTTTCGTGGCAAGGAAGGAGAGCGGCTGTCCCGCCTGAGTGGGGGCTGTGGGTCGTGTGTGCAGGAACGGACGTGTCCTCACCAACGCAGGCTGGTGTGCGTGGCATGCGCCCTTGTCCAGTCCTCATCCCCCAGCCTACTCGTCCAGGTGGTAGCTATGACAGGGACAACTTCTCTCCCAGCCACCTGCAAAAGAGCCTCCACTCGAGGAGAGCGAGGAGAGTGAGGCTGCTGGGGCAGGGAGGGGGCTGTCCCTGCTGGGGGCTTCCTCCGGCATGCATCCAGAGATCGAGCCTGGGAGGGGCAGGCGGCGGAGCAGGGAAAAGGGAGCGCTTCTCTGTTCTTTCTTTCCCGGCTGGAAGACAGATGCCGGATGCCGAATGGTCTAGGGGCTGCTCCCCCAGTGCTCAGAAGGAGAGGACAGTTTGCCTATGTTTGGAAAGAACGAATACTTGACTGGCCCGCGCCCCCGAGGCGCTGGCCAAGTCCCCAGGTGGCTGTCCCCTGCTCCCAGCCGTCCCTGATGTCTCATCACCCCCTCCCTGCATTTAGAAACTGGGGTGCTGGTACGGGGCTGTCTTTAATCTCCCCCGTTGTCCTCCTGAAAATAGCAAGGAAGTCTTTAGGAAACGGTTGGACCTAAGAGCCATCGAGTTGGATGATGAGGATTTTCTGTGCCAGTCCTGGGAACCGTAAGGGCTGTCCTGAGTCTCCCCTCTCCCCCACGCCCTTCACCAGTGCTGCTGGGGCTTTTCTTAGGCGCTGGAGCGCTTCGGTGGCCCGCACCTGGCTATTGTCTCTCCTGCACCGGTGGAGCTTGGCTTGGTTTAGCAGGCCACTGGAGAAGTGGCGGTAGGGAATGAATGGGTGTGGGGGAGGGTTGCGGGGGCGGAATGCCGGGAAGAAAGGAAAAGCTAAAGGTGAAGAGGATTTAGCATGGTTCCTGATGCCGGGTCCTCATCCCCATGCTCAATTTATTAGGGTCTGGGAAAAGGAAGGGATGCTCCAGACCATTCTCACCCTCCTCTCCAACACATCCTAGACTCAGCCTCAGAGAAAACCACCAACCAACCATTTCCAGGGTCTATAACTCTTGGGCTGGAAAAATAACGCAAGCAGAAAACCAAACTTCCTTGTGCGTTTAATCGAACCACAATCCAACAAGTATCGATCGCCTGAGATTGGGCTCCACTTTCACTGGGACCCAAATGAAGCCGAAGTCACTGTGAGGCGGCAGGCTTCATTGTTAATGAAATCAGAGTCACTGTGATTTAAACTCATTTCTTCCTTGGAGGAGCCTCCCGACTTTGGACTGGCTCTCCAGCTTACCTCCTCTGCTACCTTCACCGAGCTTTGCCCGCTGTCTAGGGCTGCTTCTTAGCCTGTTTAGATAAACATTGACCCCATGTGGTTCCATGCCATTGACTGAGACTCCAGCCAAAGGGGCAGAATTAGGGCTGGAGGTCAGCGTTTGACTCTCCCTCACCGACCTGCACCACCATCATCCCCATCTCCAAAGCTCTAGACAGAGTTTCTGCCACCCAGGGTCTTCACACTCACCCAGACGTTGGAGTGCGACGTTGCATGTCACATAGATGGCACCCTGGAAATGCTAGTGATTAATGTACGCTCCAGCGCAGGTGGCTTCAGTGGTATTCTGGGTTTGTAGAATTAAAATACCGATAAGACAGAAAAATGGTGGAAACAACCCAGATTAATCCAGGGATACCAAAAACGGTTCCTTTACAACTTTTTTTTTTTTTTTTTTGAGAGCTGCCAGATGATGCTTTTTACCCAGTGTAGACATTAAACCCTGGGCCCCCAAAGTCCTTAGCAGAAAGGTCAGCCACAAAGCCCAGACCCCACCTCACAGTCCTCTGGTAGGGAAATTAGCACAGAAAGGATAAACAATGCACTTGGCAGTGCAGAATGAATCAGAGGCAAAGGTAGGCAAGGGTCCTTAAGTACTTGTTGCTGGCGAGTCCCCCCCAGCTAATTAGCACTCTCTCCAAGCATAAAGGAGCCATCTCCAATCCTCACTGGGGCACCGGGGGAAATGCCTGATCAGGAGAAATGTGTCCACAAAGTGGATGATTCCCACTATGTGCTGAGCACACCACCCCTTTACCGTCTTCTCTCTTCCTGGAATGACCTCCTTCCTGCCCTCCTTCCTTCACTCTTCGTATATTCAAGACCCAGCCCAAACACTCCTTTTATGAAGCCTCTTCTGAATCCTCCAGGAAAGGAGGCCATCCTCAAGCCCTGTGTTCATTTCCCCACGCAATTCACACCCTAGATGAGCTGGCTTCCTCCGCCTGTCTCCCCTCCTAAATTGTCACCTCCTAGACGGCACCAGCCAGGGCTCATTCATGCCTGTATCCCCGGTGTGCGGAACAAAGAAGCCCCCCAGCACTGGTTTTTGCATGACAGTAGATAAATCATTTACTTAAGTGATGAGCTATTGTTTTAGATCTTAAGCCAAGCCGGTAGTGTTACAATTACTTTCCCAGCATGGTGGTAAAACAGAAGTCAGCTGTTTTAAACCAAAGCCCAATTATCAGCCGCTCAGTTTTCCAGCCCACTGAGCAGCAGATAGGATGCTGTGAAAAGTGCAGAAGGGTCGGATGTCCCGTGTTTAAATCTCAGTTCCACCTGTTATATACGGGATGGAAGCAAATTATTTGAACTCCCTAAGCCTCAGTTTCTCATCTGTAAAATGGGGATGTAAAATCTCACTTCACAGGACGGCTGGAAAGATCAAGGGGATAATGAGTATGAATGAGCTACGGTCTGGAATTCTCTTCTGTGAATGAGGCTGCCTCCCTCCTGCCTGGCTCCTGATTTCCTCCTTCATGGGGGGAGGAAGTCCCAAGCAAATCCTCTGGGGTACTAGAAGATGAGTATTTTGGAGCAACGTCCCCTTGAGGGACTCTCTGAGGCATGTGGAGGTCAAGCACTGGGGACTGGAGAAATGAAAACAGAAGAAACAAAATAAACTAAATCATACATTTTAAATATAAAGGCAAGCGCGATTTTTATTTTTAATATTTAAGGCCATAAGTTTGCTCACTCTGTGGGCAGCTTTCAGTAGATTACAGATAAATGGGATGGGTAGAGGAGAAAGGGGGAAAAGGTAAGATTTGCTGAGTCCTGATTACGAGCCCAGCACAATGCTAGGCGCTTCCATATGTATTTCATCCCTTAACCTTCTGGTGCCGCCATTTTAACCAATGAGAGTCAGTGTAGTTAGGTGCCGGGCACGAGGCCATATGGGCTTCGTGGTGGAACCCTGGTTTGTTTTACCTCTAAAGTCTGGGGTTTTTCCACTCTGGGGTTTTCAGAACGGAAAGACTCCGAAGCAGTCAGTGGAGACGTCCTCATGGGGAGCAGGCCAGGGATGCCGGCGTCAGATCCTTCTGAGTCAGAGGCCGGACTGCACGCTCTGCCTTGTCTGTCTGGACCAGTCCACGTCTTAGGAATCAAAGGACGGGTTTTGTTTTTGTTTTTTGGGTTGGTTTTTGGTTTTTTTCTTTTGTTTTTTTACAGCCACAGCCATCTCCCACATGTGCATCACTAAAGATGACAAGATAAACTATGATGATTTAACCCAAGCCCTTCCCCCCCACCTCCCATTGGAAAAACAACTCAAAAAGTCTGCACCCTGATGAGAATGGGCCGGAAGCTGTAACGCTGAGGTAGAAAGAGAACACACTTTTCAACCGAAGAGTCTGTCTGAGAGGGTAAACCAGAAACCCGGAAGGCTGGTGGGAGCTTAAGTAGCCTCCGACTGATGGCCCCATCTTCCTTTTTTCCTTGCAGATGTCACAGTGGATCCTTTGCCTCCTGGACACATTAAGGTGAGAATAAGATCTCTGGCTGGCTGGAACTAGCCTGAGAGTGTAAGGCAGCCATGGATATGGAGTATGAGCTACTCAATGAGAGCCGTATTTGGCTCTCCCCTCCTTTTGACCTCGACGGCTCTATGGTGGCGGCCAACGGCTCCAACCAGACAGAGCCATACTATGATCTGACCAGCAATGCGGTCCTCACATTCATCTACTTTGTGGTCTGCATCATTGGATTGTGTGGCAACACACTTGTCATTTATGTCATCCTCCGCTATGCCAAGATGAAGACCATCACCAACATTTACATCCTCAACCTGGCCATCGCAGATGAGCTCTTCATGCTGGGTCTGCCCTTCCTGGCCATGCAGGTGGCTCTGGTCCACTGGCCCTTTGGCAAGGCCATTTGCCGGGTGGTCATGACTGTGGATGGCATCAATCAGTTCACCAGCATTTTCTGCTTGACGGTCATGAGCATCGATCGCTACCTGGCTGTGGTCCACCCCATCAAGTCGGCCAAGTGGAGGAGACCCCGAACGGCCAAGATGATCAATGTAGCCGTGTGGGGAGTCTCCCTGCTGGTCATCTTGCCTATCATGATATATGCTGGGCTTCGGAGCAACCAGTGGGGGAGAAGCAGCTGTACCATCAACTGGCCAGGTGAATCTGGGGCATGGTACACGGGGTTCATTATCTACACCTTCATCTTGGGGTTCCTGGTGCCCCTCACCATCATCTGTCTTTGCTACCTGTTCATTATCATCAAGGTGAAGTCCTCTGGAATCCGAGTGGGTTCCTCCAAGAGGAAAAAGTCTGAGAAGAAGGTCACGCGGATGGTGTCCATCGTGGTGGCTGTGTTCATTTTCTGCTGGCTTCCCTTCTACATCTTCAATGTCTCCTCTGTCTCGGTGGCCATCAGTCCCACCCCAGCCCTTAAAGGCATGTTTGACTTTGTGGTGGTCCTCACCTACGCTAACAGCTGCGCCAACCCTATCCTGTATGCCTTCTTGTCCGACAACTTCAAGAAGAGCTTCCAGAATGTCCTCTGCTTGGTCAAGGTGAGCGGCACCGATGACGGGGAACGGAGTGACAGTAAGCAGGACAAATCCCGGCTGAATGAGACCACGGAGACCCAGAGGACCCTCCTCAATGGAGACCTCCAGACCAGTATCTGAACTGCCTGAAAAATAAATAATACGCCAAGCTCTGCCAAGTGGCATGTGCTCCCTGCCCCCACCCCCGTCCTTCCTCCCACCCATCACACCTGGCTTCTAGAATAGGGAATTGCTCAGCATGAGTCCAATCAGAGAACAGTGTTTGAGTCAGCTTGTCTGAGTGAATGATAATGTATTAAATTGATCACACGCAACCCCTCCCCCCTTTCCCTTAAAATGAACATTTAAATGCAGGCAGACAATTCCAAGTCAGGAGAAGAGATCATGCCTGGGTGTGATCTGTAGAAATGGTGAAGCTCAACAAAAATAGAAAAGTATATCTGCGTGTTTAAAACCTAATATGTAACCACCTGTGGTCTTACATTTATACTTAGCTCTTCTACTCCTCTCTGGCCCCTGTATAGTCACTACCTATGTTTCCTGTGTTCAAAAGTACACGAGTAGTAAATTGAAGTGTGCCTAGGGTAGGTGGATGTTTATTCCAATATGGTACCCGCAGAAATGGACTTGCCATGAAGCCAATAAAGTTTAAGCTCCAGGGATCTCTCATGCTTGGGCAGTATTTTCACATGACCACATGTTTTTGAAAATAATTTTAAGAGTAAGATATTTTTGTATTCTTTTTCTTAAAGAGGTCTCCATAAACCTTCCAAGCTCTCAAACCCACCTCTTCCCCGGGTATTGGCCTTCCTAATTTCAGGCAACTTAGATCAAAGTAAGAAGGGAGAGGGGGGACATAGTTGAGGACCCAGAACATAAATTCCTGTGTTTTCTCTTCTTCGATATAATCAAAGAATTATCCATTTCCTCAAAGGATACATATAAATGGTTGGGGTCATCGATTATTGTATTTATCAAAACAAAGCCTGCTTTGTTATAAGATTGCATTTTTTTTTTTCTCCTTAATTTGCTTTAGTCTTTCTTAGGGAGCCATGGAAGGGGAGAGTGGAGGAAATCACCGACACGAAAGGAAAAAAAAGAACTGCGATTCTTGTGGGGAAAGCATTTTCTTTTCCCCACCATGAAAATAAATGACTAAGAATAGAGCAAAGGGACACCTTTACAAGAATCCATGAAATTCTTTTTTTAAAAAAAGGCCAGACATGGCTTCCTAATGAAAGGATAGAAATATAGTTCAATGACTCCTATTTTTTTTTTTAAGGAGTTGATACAAAGTGAGGAACTTAAAAAAAAAAAAAAGGTCACAGTGTATTAAAGACCTGAGGTCCCTGTCCCTAACACAAGAGCACATGCACCAGCCCAGCACATAGCAGGTGCATGAGGTGGACCGTCGGAGGGAGTCCCGTCCCTCACGGGTTTGCCTCTACCACCACCCTTGTCCAGCAGACACACTGAACATCTGCCTTTAATTCCCTGGACTCTCTGAGCTACTCCTCAAGCATGGTCATGATAGATAGGCACTTCACACCACCGATGACATTTTTCTGTCCCTGAAATGGTAGAGGAGCTCCCCAACGAATGGTCAGATAAGAGGTGATGCCCATTTCACCCCAGATCACTGGGGTCTGAAGAAATACACCCTCGGGGATCTGTAAGGATGCCATCATCTCTGGGTTTCTACGAAAGCCCCACTCTTTGTATCTCAAATATAGATTTTACCATAAAAATGAACTCTCCTCTTCTGGCTCCCTGAGCAAGGGCTGTCCGACAGAATGACTAAGAACTCCACAGGTGCCGGTCACTGTGAATGGTGTACCATTCACATCCCCTCGTTCCCTAAAGCACTTACTGTGGCCCAGAGAAGTGTGTTCAGTAATGTTATGATAGATGAGTAAATCCATGCAAAAATTAAAAGAGGTACAATTATAAGATGCGACTCTAAGGAGAGCGGTGGCCCAGAAGGGCCTGCAGTTAAGATCTCCCACTATTACCGAAGGGAAAGGTCAGCTCCAAGTTCGGCCGAGGACTTCCTAGCAGCCACAGCGGACAGACGGTCATTACTCCTCCTCTCCCTCCTCCACCATAAAAACAAGCAAAGATTTAGAAGGAAATGCTTTAAACCCAACGTTACCATTACTAATAATATGAGATGTTCCAGGGTCTTTGAATAAAGGCTTATTTTTTTTTTTTACTTAGGGAAGTGATTCCAAGGGACCAAGAACTGATGGAAATAATTTCAGGGAAGACAGACTAACTGTGTAGCCCTCAGGCCCCTGCAATCAGACACCGCCTCCAAGGAGGCCATCTAAAGTCTTCGAACAGAATGCCTATCCAGGTATATGGTCGGGGCTCATCAGCACGACGATCGTTCTAAGGGGCCTTTAAGACTAAAGCTGTGTTTCTGTCCAGAGCAGCAGGCGAGTTGCTGTGCTCTCAAATGGAATTCTCCACTTTTTGAAATACCGCTTTCAAGGATAACTGCTTCTCTGGTGGCTTTCATTCTTCCAAAAGAAGGAATAAACGTTTTAATTTATATATATATATTAATTCAACAAATACTCAATGAGCACCTTAAACGTTTTAATTTCAATGTTAACACAATTTTAATTCCGAAATGTAAGCTGAGCCTCGACTCGACATTTAATTATGAACACAAATCTGCTGGATGCTGGGAGGGAACCAAAAGTAAGACCACTCGTTGATCTGAGGGCAGCTGATCATTTGGATCATGCGAGCTACCCTTTAACCTGCCCATTAGTGTGGGTGGTCAAGAGCTGATTACCCCTGAGTGGCCTGGCGGGAGAGATATCAGGAGAGAGAACGTGACACTGTGGCCTGTGTTGAGTGACTTTAGCTTGTGTTTCAGTAACACAGAGAGCTGAATGTGGAACGTGCAGTTGAAACTTGGGTGGAGTTCGTGCCATGGGTTGGGACAGTCTAGGGGGACAAGCAGAGGGAGATAGAAGGACACTGCATTTCCTTCCTTTGTTTTTGGAGGAAGAAGGAGGAGGAGGAGGCAGGAGGCAGAGGAGAAAGAGGAGGAGGAGTAGGAATCATTACTCTTCCTTACTTGTGGCTGCTAGCAAGTCTTGAGCGGAACTTGGAGACGACCTTTCGAGTAATAGTGTGCGATATTACTGCGTGTCGGGGGGAGTCACGGCTTTTCCCGGAGTCTCATTTTAAAACGATACCTCTTTTTATTTCTCCATGGGTTTATGTATCTATCACCAATGGTATGCCGAGAAGAAAATGTGGGCTGGTGCGTGGGACTTCCAGAGCTGGCCGGGAACCCGAGTCTACTTGCTAGCACACATTCAACCTCCCCTCCGGGGCGGACGGAATACAAGTGTTGATGGCTAGATGGGAGCCCCGGGCCGGAAAAGTGTATAGTCGGGTCGTTGAGAGAGGTAGGAAGGGATGTCCGTCGGGATCCGTGTTCCTAATCAGCTGCAAGCGTGCCTGTTCAATGAAGACCACCCAGGATGGAAGGCAGAAGTGAACTTTGAAGGAAGGTGGCAAGAGTGAAATCACTGAAAGCCTCCATTTATGGTTGGGAAGGTCCCATTAGTGTTTCTGGACCGCGTGGCCGCATACAAATGGCCACAGGTGGCTAGCCAAGCATCTGAGCGTTAGAAGTCATAATTTATATTTGGCCACTTGTCCGATCCCCACTTTTGCCAGATTCAAAAACACCAGACTTCCTATCAAATGTTCTAGCAGAACAAACCTTCACCTAAACAGGTTGTTCTCCTTCTGCCATGTGGATTTCCTGGAACATTCCCATTCACGGAGTCTCAATTTTTTTTTTTTCTAGCAGCTCATCTGGAAAGTCGGCCCTAGGGATTATAACCCACTTAACAGCCAAAAAGCTTCCTGTGCGCCCATCCCCCAAGGGCGCAGACTGTTAGGGAAGAGCAGCTCCAGGACAAATGTCCCTGCCCCCCATGCCCCCGAGCTGCCACCGGCTTCCTTTAGCTCCGAGGCGGCCAGACTCAGGCTGATCGGCTAGTTTTCTGCCTTCGATGGGTCAGGGTGTACATATCTGGGCTGGGCTTACAAAACACAGTTAAATATTAGCCAAGACTCCACTAAGCCGAATAGAAAAGTATTGATTTAAAAGTGACTATCGTATTAAATGAAACGCTGCGGCTTGCTCACAGGATTCTGTGGACGTCTGCCTCCCAGCGGACAGAGATTTTCAGCACGAGACGGATCTCATAGACCCAACCTCAGTGGGGTGGAGAGGAAGGGGGAGATGCGTTCGCTTTTCATCCCTCTTCTTTCCTGGCATTACTGAGGGGACAGGCGAGGGAGAGAAGAAGACCTCGTTGCCAGGATGCTGGTGTCTGGTGAAGGGGAGGCGGCTCCCTTCTGCCCCGGGGCCGGTGAGGACCGGTCAGTACGATGGCCCTAACCTTGTAGGAGAGCCGGCGGAGGAGTATGAGGCAAGATCTACTCCAAAAGAAATCTGAAAGGGCACCCCACAGCCTCGCCCACTCCCACTATTCAGTGCCTGGGGCCTCCGATCGCTTAAGCCACGGGGCAAGTCCCTTGCAGGGCAGTCACTGAAGAAAGAAAGGAAGCTGAACTTCGGTCCTGCCCAATCAGACAGCCTTAGCCCTGGACTCAGGGGGAGACACAGTGGTCCCAGGTCCTTACAGAGATCAGAATGCAAAGCGGCCAGAACAGGGGCCCAGAGGGAAAGTGCTAGTCTCACAAGAGGGAGTCCCATGGTCAGCTCTCCCTGTAAACTCCCCAGGTCAGCTCTACCGGACCGCCTTTCGACTCACCACGAGGGAGCGGCAAGGCCACTCCTGGGCCGTGCTCCCCCGTCCCTCGCGGTGGCTGGGGGACCAGTTCCCGTGGAGGTTCCTGTCCCCAGGCGAGGGAGAGCGGCCATTACTGAGAGGGTGGCTATTTCCCCTCGTGGGTATTGTTTTTTAACAGGAAACCCCAGTGGTTCTTATTACCTAACCAACACTTGGTCGTTTTCTCAACGTTCGCCGGCATCCTACTTCTCAGGACAAAGGGACGGTCTCCTAGGGCTCACTACGCTCTGTGCTCCCAGGCACACGCACCTCCATGATGCAGTGCACGCAGGCCACACCACGGAGCACATGCATGGCACACACATTCACTCCTATGCATGGGAACACGCCGTGATGCACGTGTGCTCGCACGCGATACGCCTCCTAGATCTTGTAGGCAAGACTTCCGACGCAGATGTGCCCTGGCTTTCAGCGAAGGGACAGAACTATAACTTGACTAACTCATTTAAGTCTAGGGATATCCGCTCTTTCTTTCCCCCTTTTTTTTTTCCTTTTTATGGGGAGGGGGACGTTGTATGTAAGCCAATTTTTCACCCAAATACTCTGTGTCTCATCATTGACTGCCTTCTTGACCCTACCCTGCTGTCTGTCCCTGCAAATAACAGGCCACCTCAATTTAAAAAAAAAAAAAAAAAAAAAGGTAGAGTGGGCAAAACTACAAATCATCCCCTGCCACTCACCCAATTCGGGAAGCCTGTGTTTTGCTAACAGCCATAGTTTTGCATAAGAAAAAAAACCACCCAATTTCTTTGGAGAAAAATCACTCAAAATAATTTTCAAATGGTTCTCGCTGAGGACAGATCCTAACAGGCATTCCTTCTGGCCCCAAGCTGCTTTTTTTTTTTTTTTTCTCTTGAGGTCTCAGACGACATCACATGCGTTTCAGGTATATGACATAACGGTTTGATATTTGCACACACTGTGAGATGGTCGCCACAGCAAGTCCACTGAATGTCCCTCACTACACGTAGTTCCAGAACCTCCTTTCTCCTGTGATGAAAACTTTTAAGATTTACTCTCAGCGACTCTCCGATAGGCAATACAGCACTATTAACTATAGCGGCCCTGCTGTACCTTGCATCCCCTTGACTGTCTGACTTTATAACTGGAAATCTGTATTTTTTGAGCCCCTTCATCCATTTCGCCCACCACCCCCTTTTTCCACCTCTCACAACCACCAATCTGTCACCCGTGTGTATGAGCTCGGTATTGTGGGAGGTTTTTTGTCTTAGATTCCACATATAAGTGAAATCATACCATATGCACCTTTCTCTGATTTATTTCACTTAGCATAATGCCCTCGAGATCCATCAACATTGTCCCAAATGGCAAGACTTCATTCCATTTTTTTAGCTGAATAATATTCATGTGCGTGTGTGTGTGTGTGTGTGTGTGTGTGTGTGTGTGTGTGTGTATGTGTTGCATTTTCTTTATCCATTCATCCATTATGGTCACTGAGGTTGTTTCCACGTCTTGGCTCTCATAAACAGTGCTTCCATGGACATGGGGGAGCAGATACCCCTTTGAGATCCTGTCTTCATTTCCTTGGGATGGATAAATGCCCAGAAGTGAGATGGCTGGGTCACAGGGTAGTTCTATTTTTAATTTTTTGAGGAACCACCATACTGTTTTCCAAGGGACTGTACCAATGACATTCCTACCGACCAGGCAGAAGGGTTCTCTTTTCTCCACATTCTCCCCAACATTTCTTTCTTGTATTTTGGATAATAGCTATCCTGACAAGTGTGAGATGCTATCTCACTGCAGTTTTGATTTGCTTTTCCCAGAGGATGAGTGACATTGAGCATCTTTTCATGTACCCGCTGGCTCTCTGCATGTCTTCTTGGGAGAAATATCTATTCCGATCCTCTGCCCATTTTTTCCAGATTTTTGTTGTATGAAGTATTTATATATTATGGATGCTAACCCCTTATCCAATATATGATTTGCAAATGTTTTCTCCCAGTTGGTAGGCTGCTGTTTCATTTTGTTCTTTGCAGCAGCTTTTTAGCTTCATGTAGCCCTACTTGTTGACTTTTGCTTTTGTTGCCTTTGCTTTGAGTGCCAAATCCAAAAAATCATTGCCAAGGGGCGCCTGGGCAGCTCAGTCATTAAGTGTCTGCCTTCAGCTTGGATCAAGATCCCAGGGTCCTGGGATCAAGCCCCACATTGGGCTCCTTGCTCAGCAGGAAGTCTGGTTCTCCCTCCCCATGCTCATGCTCTCTCTCTCTCTCTCTCTCTCTCTCTTCCTCCTTCTCAAATAAATCAACAAAATCTTGAAAAAAAAAATCATTGCCGAGTCCAACGTCAAGGAGCTGACTGCCTATGTTTTCTTCTAGGAGTTATATGGTGGCAAGTTTTACTTTTAGGTCTTTAATCCATTTTGAGTTGATTTTTGTGTCTGGTATAAGACAGAGGTCCAATTTTTTGGGTTTGTTTTGCATGTGGCTGTCCAGTTTTCCAAACACCATGTATTGAAGAGACTGTTCTTTCCCCGTTGTCTGTTCTTGGCTCTTCTGTCATAGGTTAGTTGACCATATAGATGTGGGCTTCTCTGTGCCATTCCACTGATCTATGGGTCTGTTTTCATGCCATTACCATACTGTTCTGGTTTGTGCCCCTGTGCTTCTTACTACAAATCTGAGGTTGAACACTTTGGGGGAAGCAGAGATGGTTGGCCTCCAAGAAAATGAACCACAGTTCTCTCCCTCAGGCATGAACACACCTCCACAAAGAGGCTCGCCAACATAAAAGAAGTCTTCCCCTTGTCCATCGTCCTGCCACAGGGCATTTCTGGGGTTCAGGATATCTACTACGTCGGCTCCTTTTGTGTGCTTTTTGAGAACCCGCCTGGATGTGATGGGGAAGAGAGATGGGCCGCCCATCTGTAATCCAGACACTCCGAGAACAAAGACTCAGACTGGATAAAGACTCACTCTGTCTGGCTTCAGCTTAAACGCCTCTTAACAGATTGAAATAGTCCCCTGACTCTCTCTTCCTAACCCCCAGGTGGATGGGCACTGTCGTATTTATGAGGCTTGCTCGGGGAGGCAAGAGACCCCAGGGGGTTCATTTTTCCTCTCTGCACCTCCGCACAACCACCTTTTTCGTTCTCCGCACTCCAACGGGCCCATGAGCCAGAAGGGGACAGCATCGTATCCTCAGCTATGCCGCATGTGGCCTCTGCTGGGGGCGGGTGGTCTTTGCAGGCGAGGAAGCCCATCCCTCCTCAACCTTAAACAGAACATTGCTAGTCCAACAAGAGCAGAGGCAAAATCTGTTTTGCCATCGGCAATGTGGTTCTGGGCTGCTGGGTAAGTGTGGAAATGGATTTTTAGAGGATTTGGGATTTCATGGGCTTCCTTAACTGCCTCCAGGACAGGTGAAGTCAACCCTCATTGCTGGAGACACCCCAAAGCAAGGCACTGAAGTGGCACACTGTGTCAGCAATGAAGGCTAACGTCGGAGGTGGGCTTCGCCTTCCAGAACGCCAAGTCAGCTAAGTCCGGAGGTACTTGGGCAGTGTCCACGAAGGAGACGGGGAGTCTCACACTAAAGATAGCTCATCAGAGTTCACGTCCTTTTGCTGTTTCCTCCATCTGTCTTCCAAAACAGTGTTTTCTGATGTTTATTGAAATATGTCCATATATTGAAATTTTAAAAATACCTTCTCTTGAGAAGTCCACAATGCCCACCTTCAAACAATAGACAGGCACACCTTGGTTTTCATAAAATGAGAAAGTGAGAAGCGATCTTGAAGGCAATAGTGGAGGCATTTCCTCCTACGGGTGGATGACGCCGACCCGGGCCTCTCTCCTGTCCCCGTGTCTCCTGGCGGCCGGTCCCAGCCTCAGACAGAAGCTGTCCACCACACACACCGCTGAACCGGAGAAAACAGCTCCTGGT
>CM053619.1:41706752-41731363 GCA_028646535.1 Procyon lotor
GGAGAGAAAAGAAAAGAAATCTCCATTCTACTTTCCAACAGCTCGAGAACCACGTCAATTAGAACAGAGTACGGAGCTGGCTCTGACAGCGTGTCCAAAGGCAGACTGACGTGTACAGCATCTTCCTGTGTCCCCTCCCCACTCCCCGGCTGTCACACGATGGTAGGTTTTTACAAACAGTCCATCAGTCATGCTCACGGGAGACCAAGAGCTCGTCCTCCACAGGCACTCATGCTGCGGGGACGACCAACGCTGTGGCCGTCGTCCCCCTTCCTGAAGGTGGCGGAGGTCGCGAAATCCGAGCCTCCAGGCCCCCCTCCTACCACGTCCATGAAGGCTTTATGGAGTTTTCTTTCTCCTTCCATGCTCTGGACACAAGGAAAGCAAGGAACATCCAAAAAAAGCCTTTAGCAGCCCCCACTGCAAAAAACGGTATCAATGCCATGACATGATGGATGGTTTTCATATGTCAAGAATAGGTATGCACGCAAGCTATTTTTATTATTCCTGTGGGATTGTGAATGTGTTTATTCTTCTTAACGTGTCGTTCCTGCATGTCCAGTGTTGAGATGAAATTGCAAAAACTGCCTTTGCCTTCAAAGAAGCTCTATCTCCGCAAATGCATACGTTTCTCTGTATGTCAGATAAATTGGCCTCTATCTTTGCTGTTATGATTGACTGTGTATGCTAGAAAGCAAGACGCAAACATTGCTTTTTAGTGAGTTCACTTTTTTTTTTTTATTTGCAAGTGTACCGCTCTATAAACTACCTTCCCGTGAAATCATACTCTCCACTGAAGGGACTCAGACTGAAGTTTGTTTGTTATTAGGCTACCTGTGTGAGCTCACCTCTGCTCCCATCTACCTCTGAAAAAGACTACACATTCAGGGCCACGGTCCGAGGTCACGAGGTCACCCACACTTTCCAGGTTTCCTGAAACACTGAACCTGGAAAACTTAGGATTTTTTTTTTTAACTCTAAGCCCCATGAAAAGCCTACAAGATGTTTTCTAGATGTCTTAGCAATCATTTGGTAGCAAAAGAAAAATAACATCTTCAGATAGACAACCATTGCTGAGTCCCATTTGGCGCATACACTGATCCTTAATGAGCCCATGCGATGGCAAAATCACAACATAATGAAAATTTCTAGCTGCGGAAAAACAAGGTCTTAGCTACCGAACCGCTGACACCAGAAAAGAAAGTGAGCTAAGACTTGGGGTGCCCACGGCGGGTCAGTCTCTGGGCGAGGCACTCTATAGGCGTCATCTCATTCAGTCCCCCCAGGAGCTGATGCCCGCTCAGCAGACGGGGAAACTGAGGCGTGGCGGACTTGCATCCTCAGCCCAAGCACGTGCTCTGAACCCCTTCCTTGTCTGCAAAACAGGGCTAACACCACGAACCTCACAGAGTTGTGTAAGAGACGGGGTCAAAGAAAATATTTTAAGGAATTTATCACATTATCAGGCACACGGAGGTACCCAGTAAATATTAGGTTTCCCTCACCTTCAATCACGGCAGAAAAAAAAAAAAAGACCAGAAACTTTTTGGTTGTTAAACAACTGACCGTTTTCCAAATTGGCTAATATTAAACTATCGCTTCTAATCCTGCCATTAGTGGAGAGCTTAGCTGGCACCAATAGCACCAACCACATGATGCAAGATGAAAGCCGGCCTAGGGCCGAAAGGTAAATGCATTATGTGTCTGCCGATAAGGTGTCCACGCTTTCTGTCTACACGGGCTGTTCCTTTCTGGAAAAGGGGCTTTCCTCCCAGGCAAGCCTAATTAAACCTTGGTCTCCTCCAGAACAGACCGGGGATATAACTTCCCACCCCCCACCCCCCTCAAACAGAGCCTCCTCTTGCCGAAACATTCTAGAAACTTGGCAGAGTTTGGGACATGTTAGAAATTGCTGAGCTTGTTCGTTTTTCCTCCAGTGTGAGACCACGTTGGCCGGGGGCCTGGTGCTGGCCAGAAGGCGAGGGCCGTGCCGCTAATCCCGGGTCTGTAACCATCTGTATCGCTCTCGGGTCCGGCGGAAACAGATGGTACACTCCAAGGGGGTTAACTAAGATGAATGTAATGAACGTACTGTGTACAGGGGTGTGGGTGGGCGTCCGGGCAACAGCAAGAGAAGGATGAGGCTCCTGGGTGCTCCAGGCAGCGGGAGGGATGACGGAGGGGACGATGTCACGGTGGGCCCGGGCCACACCGTGCCCCTACAGGGGCTGTGTCTGTAAAGCAACTCGGCCAGGACCAGAGTCGGCACGGACCCCTCTGACCTCCTCCCATGGCTGAGCTCCACCCGAGCTGGAGGGTTAGAGAGCCAAGGGAGGCAGTCCACAGAGGCCCGTCTCGAGGCACCCAGCAGAGAGAGGCACAGAGCACGACGGGGCGGCAAGGAGGGGGCACGGGGAGAGTCACCAGCGCTCTCATGCATGGACCAGCACCCCATGTCGGGACCCCAGCACTCTCAAAGCTGCCCATACTCTACGGGCATAGCTGGAGGGAGCTCAAGGACACTGCCGCCTTAGGTAGGGGTGCAGCTGAGGGGCCCCGGGGGCCTTCCCGTGTCAGCAGCACTCTCGAATTCCCAAGAGGATAAACGGGATTTTCAGAAAACGACCATCAGATGGCTTAGATGGTGCAAAAGGGGTCCAGGGTTTGAGTGGCGCCCACAGAGTATTGCGGGTGGCCCGCTCCCAGAGATTCAACTCTGCTTGGGGCACTCGCGCTTCAGAATGCGATTTTATGATCTCCCTTTGGAAGGTACCGATTCACACGCACACAGCTCCTCAAACGTCAAGGTCAGGTAGGATACTCTCCCTCTACCCCCATCGACACCAAAAGCCTATGAAGAAACCAACCGGGCTCTTCAGTACATTTTAACCAGTTGCATGTGCTCCCCGACTATGTTTACAAGTACCCCAACTTCACATTTTCTTATGTCTCAAGATCCAGAATCTATTGTCATCCAGCGTTGGGCCAAGCAGGGTTGATGTGTCTCTTTACCTGGTAGGACATAAACACACACCCCACAAACACGCACCCCCAGCCCAGGAGAGGTAGAGCCCAGCACAGCTTCCCGCAAACACAGCTCTCCTTTTACTGCTCTGTGGCTTCCCCAGACGTCTGCTTTCCCTGGGCCCAGGTCTCTGAAACGGACACGTCCTAAGCTGATGTCCGCCCCTAATTACAATTTTAGGTCAAGGGAATCCCAAGACAGGGCGCAGTCCTGCCCGCGGCTCATCCCGGGGAAAGGCAGACTAGAACTGCTTCCTCCCAAGTTACTCCTTCAGCTGTGCCAGGAGGGAAACATCCCACCAAACTGTATCCTCACAGCCGAATATTCTCAAGTGGCGCGCCCGGGAGGCTACTACTCTCTGCTAGGTGAGGCCAGGGCAGCGGTGTTGAAATAGAATGGCTTCTCTTACCGATCTGCGTCTTCAAACTGAAGACATTCCCCCAGCTCGGCAGTGGCCACCGCTCCTTGAACCTTTGCTGACCCCTCGTATCGCTGTCCTAGGGTGGCAACCCATGTGACCACACTCAACACGCAGCCCCGGCACCAACATAAGGGAACAAGACGGTGAAGATAGACAGGAGGTTTTTGGGTTGTTTTTTGTTTTGTTTTGTTTTTTCTGATTCCACAAGTAACCTTCAAAAATGCAAAGAATTCACCTACTTTGGGGGGAGTGGGGAGGGCTAATCAGAAGGTGAATTCATTCCACACTTCTGAAATTCGAGTAAAGCTATTTTCTTTCTTTCATAGGAATTCTAAAGTAAGGTGTACTTTGCATGTGTACTGATTGGTTAGCATACCGATAAGTTAATCCATGACGAAGGTAAATTATCATCCGGGCACTAAAAATATAGTGAGCGTCTACTGTGTTGCCAGATGCTGTTTTGGAAGCTGGGAATTCAGTGAGACGAAAGACAGACCAAGTCTCCCCTCCCTGCTGTAAAGGAGACACTCCACAAACAAATACAACAAATAAGGGAACACGGAGCCTCAGTATAGTGACCAATGCCCTGATGAAAATACATGGGCAGTAAAGACAGGTGGTTAAGCACACAGGCCCCAGGGCCAGCCAGTCTGGTTTATATCTCAGCTCTGCTACTTCCTAGGTGACTCAGGGCAAATTATATAATTTCCCTCGGCCCCAATTTCCTCCTCAATAAAGTAAAAATGAGAACAGGATCTAGTTCGGAGGGATTTGTGAATCCGGCGAACTGTGAGCATGAAATGAGGCACTTAGTCCCTATTCAGAGTCTGAAACAGAGGCTCACATACAGTGAGCCCCCAATAAATGTTAGCTCTTCCTGTTTTGGATGGGGGCAGCCCAAGTGGGCTTCCCAGAGGTGGCGACCCCCACGTGGCAGTCTGGTAAAAGAAACAGCCAGAGCAGGTGCTTGAGTGGCTCAGTCAGTTGAACATCCAACTCTTGATTTTGGCTCAGGTCATGATCTCAGGGTGCTGAGATTGAGCCCTACATCAGGCTCTCCACTGAGTGTGAAGCCTGCTTGAGATTCTCTCTCTCTCTCCCTCTCCCTCTGCCCCTCCTCTGCCTTGCCCATACTCTTTCTCCAAAAAATAGTTAATGTTAAAAAGAAAAGAAAAGGCCAAAGTGAAGAAATGAGCCACACCTTGTTTATGAAATGGAAGGAAGGCAGGTGAGGTAGTAGAGGGCTAGAACAGGTGAGGCATTGCAGGGACCTGGTGGTCTTTGATAGCAGTTTGCCTCTGTCCCCAAGGGGCAGGAAACCATTGGAGGTTTGAAGCAGGAGATGCACTAGGACGCACAGTGGATGGACAGGAAGGACAGGGATCTATTGTAGATCAAGGATCAGCAAGCTATGGTCTGCAGACCAAAGACGGCCCCTCTGCCTGCTTTTGTAAATAAAGGATTACTGGAACATGGCCATGCCAATCCATTTACGTCCTGTCTAGTCCTGATTCCCTCCAGGGTGGCCTTGTTGGACAGCGACTGAGACTACAGAGCGTGCAAAGCCCACTGACTTTGGTTCTTGCTAGCAAAAGTTTGCCCCTATTTTGGAAGGAGAATCTGTAGGGCTTGTAAGTAGGTGGGATGTTGAGGGTGAGAGAGAAGGGGTCAAGGATGATTCTGGGTCTCTAGCCATGAATCACTGGGTGCTGCCATTTCTGGAGGTGGAGATGCCTTGAGGGAGAGTGCAGGCTAGGTGGCAGGCAGAGTCATTGTTTTGGACACGTGAAGCTTTGAGGTGAGCCTGGGGTGTTGCAGGAGCTCAGGCTGGAGTCACAAATACACGCATCACCTGCAGACATCTTGCTCTCCATTTCCACTGCTGCAGTGACCTTCTAACTCTCAGGGCCACGAGGCAGGAGGGGATCCCCTGGACAGGGAATGCGGACTAAGAAGGGACCGGTGCTAAGGCTCGAGCCTGGGCCCTTCCGGCATCAGAAGTCTAGCAGAGGAAGAAGAGCCAGCGAAAATGATGGAGAAGTGCCTCCCGAGGTAGGAGGGAAGGCCTCGGGATGTTCCGCAGGAGCCCAGAGGAGGCAGTGTCCACAGGGGCAGGTCGGCTATGCCGAAACTGAGAAGCAGCCGAAGCTGGCAAGATGGCCTTCCTCGCTTTTACTGGACGGGGCAGTGATGTGAGAAGCCCAGATGCAGGGAGCTGACGAAGAGAACCGGAGGGGCCTGGGGATATCTTGTCCTGATGCGGAGAGGAGAGACGGACAGGTGGACAGGGGCAGACAGGAGGCATGTGGACAACAGAGCATGTTTGCAAGATGGGGGATACCGGAGAATATTTTCAAGATCGAGGTTTTAGGGGCGCCTGGGTGGCTCGGTGGGTTAAAGCCTCTGCCTCCGGCTCAGGTCATGATCTCAGGGTCCTGGGATCAAGCCCCACATCAGGCTCTCTGCTCAGCAGGGAGCCTGCTTCCCACCCCCCTAGCCTGCCTCTCTGCCTACTTGTGATCTCAATCTGTGTCAAATAAATAAATAAAATCTTAAAAAAAAAAAAATAAGATTGAGATTTTACCCACTATCTGAAAGTTGAGCGTTCCTACAGAAACTTTCAGTAGCCCAAAGGGCTCAAAGAAGCAATTACCATTAATTCATATGGGAAAAATTTTGACCACCCAAAAAAATCACCTCTTAGCCTTTTCTTTTCTTTTTTTTTTTTAATATCTTATGTATTTATTTGACAGAGAGATCCCAAGTAGGCAGAGGCAGGCAGAGAGAGAGGGGGAAGCAGGCTCCCCAATGAGCAGAGAGCCTGATGCGGGGCTCGATCCCAGAACCCTGAGATCATGACCTGAGCCAAAGGCAGGGGCTTTACCCCACTGAGCCACCCAGGCGCCCCTCTCTTAGCCTCTTCTGATACTTTGGGACACATCTTGGTAACGAACCCACCGAACTGGCGGAGACACAGCCCGGATGCTCACAGACTCAGTTCAGAGCTGTGGCGACAGATGCCGGGGTGCCCCTCTCACTGCTCTCGGGGCCTGGCTTCTGCAAAACCGACACTGGATGCTGTTTGCGCTCACGTGAAATTCTGAAAAGCGGGGGATGCCGGTGACGAGAACGGTCCGGCCGAGGGGGAGAAAATTATACAGCGGAGAGGGGGAGGCGAAGCCTCCGAGAGGTGGGAAGCGAGGTCCAGTGGTCAAGGGAGCAGGAACACTCTGTTCTAACGAGAGAGCAGGTAGAGGATCCAAGTACGTATTCCAGCCGGCTGGTAGATGCGGCGGATTTCATATGAGGACACTCATGCCTGATTACTTGGATTTTCTCAATCCAGAGAGGCTCAGCAGCTAGGGTGGAATGTCAGGGAAGGGAGAAGACAACGTACGGGACTTGAAAAGTGTGAGCCTGTTACCCTGTTACAGAGGCACCGACTGTGACTCCAATGTCTTCTGCCTTCTCCACGGCATCTAGCACACAGTCAGTGAGCACCGTGATCGTTCACTTACACGCTGATTAAGGACGTCACGTGTGCAGCATGAACTTTCCATCACCTTTCCGCCGCCCCCTCCCCCATTTTTTTTTTTTTTTCCCAATCAAGGTATTGAGAATGTGTGCAGCCCAGGCGTTCAGGATCCTTTCCTCGGGGGTGAGGCTGCCTGGCTATTTGCCCAAGGCGGGGTCTCAGAATCTGCAAACGGTTAAGTGCGATCCCCATCCCTTCGACCACACATGTCACCCAGGTAGACACGGCCAATGAGCAGGGCTCTAAAGGTAAGACGCCAAGATGACTGCATTAGGCTCTAACTAGGATCCCACTGGCATCGCCGCCCAGAGCGAACACCCAGCGTCTGAATCCCACCGGCCTTCCGTCCCGCTGGCCCCTGGCACTCCTTTTACCCCATGCAGCATCGAATTCCCTATCTTTCCTCCCTTCCTTGTTCATCTCTTGTCGCTGCCTCTCCCTTTTTTTCCTCTCCTTTTCTGTCTCTCCTAGGGCAGCCGGGGGGGGGGGGGGGGGGCTATTTTTAGGGTTCCCAGGTCAGCTTGCTTCTTCCACTCGTTCTCTCTCCTCTGGGTGTGCCCGGCCCCCTTCGCATCCCAACTCTGTGAGGGGACGCCCCTCCCTCCGAGATCATGGGGTGGGGGGCTCCGGGGGGAGTCTTCCGCAGGTTCACTCTTCAGACTGAACACGGGCCTGCCTGACCTGCGGCCGCCGTACGTCAACGGACAGGGACTGAAACAAGTCCGTGAGGAGGCTCTGACACGGGTGAGAACGTCTTACTGCCTTTGGTATTTGGACTGTTAGGTAACCGATGGCAGAAGATCCTTTCACCTTGTGCAGTGCAGCCCTGGGGCCAGGACTCGGTGATTCTGTGACATGTATTCATGACCCTACTCACTCGTCATGCAAATGTTTATTGACTCAGCCTGGGAGCCAAGGTCTCCGGGACCCTTTCCCAGGTGCTAGACCGCATATCGCATAAGGGATGGAGAACCTGTGGTCTCTGCAAAGACCCGTTAAGAACCCTTCTATTTTAGACATGATGCTGCCTTGTTTTCTGTATTCCTATTAAAAAGTAAGGACAGGGGCACCTGGGTGGCTCAGTGGGTTAAAGCCTCTGCTTTCGGCTCAGGTCATGATCTCAGGGTCCTGGGATCGAGCCCCACATCGGGCTCTCTGCTCAGCGGGGAGCCTGCTTCCTCCTCTCTCTCTGCCTGCCTCTCTGCCTACTTGTGATCTATCTCTCTCTCTGTCAAATAAATAAATAAATAAATAAATCTTTTAAAAAAAAAAAAAGTAAGGACGAACCTGTCTCCCCAACAGTCTGAATGAAAGCACAATGCCAGTGGGCCCAGAGAAAGGAAACATGTCAGGACGAATACCCAGCTTTGAAAGCGAGCCCTCCGGCACACAGGCACTGGGCCACCAGGCCTGACCACCCTGGCAGGCGCCACATGCCCCCAAATCACTCTCTAGCTCTGGTCCCAAACTGCTGAGACAACCGCAGAAGGTAGGAAGCAAGAGTGGGCACCGTCTGAATGTTGCTCAGAATTATTTGGCCCGTCTGTCTCTTGATGTTCTGAAATTTTCTTTGAAGCTAATAATGTGACAAAAGAAAGATCAAGGACTTTGGAGTCAGGCTGACCAGGATGGGCAGACAGTCTTGGCTCACTGACTGTGTAATCTCAGGCAGGTGACTTGGTTCTGCCGAACCTGGCTTTATCTATCAAACAAGCATAAGACCACCTATGCTGTAGGATTATTGTTAGGATTAAAGGTAACATATGCGAAGTGCCCAGATGGGGCTCAAAATAACAACTATTAGAATTGGCAGAATGCCTGGGTTTCAATTCAGAAGCCCAGGATGACCTAAACCTAATCTCTTAAATGTAAACACTGGATGTCTTCTACCCCTAAACAGTCAAGATACAAAGAAGAAAATGACGCCAAGACATCCTCCCTGGCCCCCAAACGCACGGCGAGCACTCCTCCCTAACCCAAAACAAAATGATGGCGATAAAACTCAGAAGTGCCCTTTGCTCACGGACCCTCTTGGGAAAAATAAAAAAGACTAGTTTCTCCTCTCTGCCCCTCTGTCCCCAGCATGTGCCTTGTCCAGTTGCCGAAGCTCTTGGCCCCCATCCTGGTTTGGAGAGCACCAGACAACAAAAAACCAAACCAAACCAAACCAAAAACAAACCAAAAACCACACAAGAGGAAGGGGACGTGGGACCTTGATGCAGAAGGGAAAGGAGGAGACAAAGTCACGGACACGGGACCTCCAGCGCCCACTTTCCCGGGCAGGAAGGTTTGGGAACAGCCTGTTAGGTGCCCAGTTCTGCACGCAGAAGAGCAACAGCGGCATCTTCAGGGCAGCGGGGAGAAGTTGGCTGGGGAAGCAGAGGGAAGATCTGCTTTCAGAACACACCCTGCAGTGGAGACGTGACGGCCCGCTGGCCTTTTCTCCATCTGAGATGACAGGTGAGTGCACAGTGCAAGTCCCTTAAATACAAACCGCCAGGTCCCCCACCAAAACTGAGGCCTCGACAGGCCTCCCTCTTGCTGTTAGACGGGCATCAGCCAAACTCTTATGGAGCTGGAAACTCGGAAGCGTATGTCAGTTAGAGACTCTGGGGCAAGCAACCAAAACTGATTTTGATTTTTAAAGAAACACAGTTTGTCAGTAAGATACTGGACGGCTCATGCAATCTCCAGGAAAGCTGGAAACCAGGCTCGGGAGATAAGAAGAGAGGGAAGTGAAAACAAGACCCAAAGATGCCACTGGGCCATCAGTTCTGATGAGGGGCCTCACTGTGGTCACCCAGAGCTGCGTCCAGCAGCACCACCAGCATGGGCAGCTGGGGGCTCTAGCTGGATTCAACATCCCTGCTGCCTCTTGACATCAAGGGCTCTCCATTTAAAGTCCCACGCTGCTGTCTGATTAGCCAACCCCTGGCCCGTAAGGGGTCCCTGGGAAAGATCTCACCACACAGAGGTGATTTTCCCAAATACGGAAATGACATTCCACAGAGGCTGGGCAGCCAGCGTCAACATAAATGTCCCCTACAGAATGCCACTGATGCATTTTGCAAATTGCGAATTGCAGACCTAGCACCATGGAGTGTTTTGAGTCTGAGGGAAGCTGTGTGACAAACCGGAAAAGGCACAAGCCAGGCATTCGAAAATCTCAGTGAGATCCCATCCCTTATTAGCTAAGCAACTCAGGTTTTTGCAAGGAATATGCATGGAACAGAGCAAAAAACCCAGAGCAAAAACTCTGGGTTTTTGCAAGGAATATGCATGGAACAGAAATATCCCTACTTTGCAAGGCTGATGTGTATACCAAATTAATTTTGTGTACAGGCTTTGACAATTACACCATTACTGAGTAAATCCTTTAGCCTCTTGGGGTTCTAGGTTATCCAGTTGTAAAATGAGGATATTCCCTATGTTTTAGGACTATTGTGAGGTTTAAATGAATGGTTTGATTTACAAATTGAAATCTTTGCTGTTCAAGATTTGCCTCAAAGTAACAGGTGGTGGGTGGGAGAGGAAGAGGGCAGGCACACAGAGAGGGCTGACCATGAGGTGGTGTCAGACCTGGCGGGTGGGCACATTACACCATCCTCTCCACGTCAGTGTGAGTATGAACTCTTCCATAATAAATGGTTTTTTAAAATAAAGGGTCTTGGAAGTACCTAGAAGAAAAAGGCACCACTCCCCGCCCCGCACCCCCCAGCGCTGTTTCTCGGGCACTGCGCCCCGTCTTCTAGGCCCACCATCCTCCGCCCCACGCGGGTGCCAGTGCATCCTTCGTGGTGAAACGCTGGCCTGAGAAAGAAAGGAAAGCCCCCAAAGAACTGCTGGACATCAAAGAAAAACCGAAGCAAACCGAGAGGACGCGCGCCTTGGGGAAGAGCTGGTCCGGAGCAACTGCTAAGTTGCTTTCGCCGACGAACACGAACGGCGCCCCCAACTCCACCCCGGGCACTGCATTCGGTCGAGGGCCCAGAAAACAACGATAACGACAACGCCACAGAAGGCTGCACGCCCGGTGCCAGGAGGCGCCGCAGTGAGCCAAGTGGTCGAGCTGTGCCGGGCCTTCGGGAGGCTGAGGCTTTCCGCGTCCCGAGCAGGAGGCGCACTCAGACCGCGAACGCGGAGTTCGGACGCGGCCAGGCGGCACCTGCTCGGGGTGGGACTTTGGATCCCCGCCACAACGCGCGCGGAGACCGACCGCCAGCCCCAGCGATCTACGCCACTCGCGGCGCCTGCGTTAAAAAAACGAAAACAAAAACAAAAAACCACCACGGCACATCCCACCCCGGCCCCGCCCCTCTGCCGCCCGCGTGAGCCCGGAACAAGGAAGGCCGGCAGCGGGGCGGAAGCGCTTCCGCCCCCAACCAAGATGGTCGCCGGGCGGGCCGCCGGGCGGAAGTGACCCGTCGGGACGCTGACGGGTCCATCATGGCGGCCGCGGCCGCTTCCCCCGCGCTGAAGCGGCTGGACCTGCGCGACCCCGCGGCGCTTTTCGAGACACATGGAGCGGAGGAAATCCGCGGGTTGGAGCGCCAGGTTCGGGCCGAGATCGAGCACAAGAAAGAGGAGCTGCGGCAAATGGTGGGCGAGCGGTACCGCGACCTGATCGAGGCGGCCGACACCATTGGCCAGATGCGCCGCTGCGCCGAGGGGCTGGTGGACGCCGTGAAGGCCACCGACCAGTACTGCGCCCGTCTCCGCCAGGCCGGCTCGGCCGCCCCCCGGCCCCCACGGGACCCGCAGGTCAGCCCCGCACCCCCCGTCCCGCACCCCCCGCGGGACCCGCCCCCGCGCGAGCCTCACCTGCCTCAGGGAAGAGCCTGCAGCGAATTTCTGGACTCCCTTCCTCCGGGAAGAACGCCGGCGCTCCTTTCGCTGTCTGCGGACCCGGCTCGTTCAGCAGCTCCCTTCGGGAGCGTGCCCTGACTTCCGGGCCCTGATTCCCTCACCTGTCTCGTGCCTTCGCTGGGCTCTCCCAACTTGAGATGAAAACGCCAGGGGTCTCTCGCTAGGCAGGCAGTTCAGCTCATTCCTTGGATGGCGTTTCCCGACATCCTTACAAAACATTTCTCCCTTATGTTAACACCTTCCCCTCACATCGTTCGTTCCTCATCTCAGTCTTTCCTCCACCTCACTCCCAAGAATAACCTCCACAAACCCAAAGAGCTATTCTACCTTTGGTGGAGTTGTTGAATATACCAGCCGCCAAGCCCCCTTCTTCCCACAGCGGAACATTTTCATTTTAGGGAACTAAAGTTATTCTAATCAAGTTATCCTAAGTGTTGTTTGTTTTTGTTTTTTTTTTTTTTTTCTTCAAACTCTAATGATTAGACCTGGTATGGAACGATTCAGCCCTAAATACATCCTAATACTGGAGCAGCATTTCGCATTCCTAAAGAATGTTGACTTAGGAATGACTAAGTGAAGGGGTAGGGAGGGTCGGAAAGGTAAACTGGTTATTTGTTAACAACCCCTGATAGAGGAAGAACCGTTTAGGACATGGAAGAACTTGCAAAATACAACTTAGCTCCCGTTTGGAACTTTTAAATACAACCTGTGTTTTAGAAGAATCTGGATCAGTGGGCAGGGCTCACACAACACAACCACAGAAGACTGGAAATACTTTTTGAAATGAGAGACCTCATCCCTCTCCTTTGTAAGCTGTGCGTTTATACCTGCTTCCTCCTGGGGGCCCAGCCTTTCCTATAACTGAGTCTTGCTTCATGGTTTATTAGAAAGCCAACTTGTATTGTGCCTGACTTTGGAAATGTATTTATTTTTTATAGTTGTTATATCCGATTGATTCTCAGTCAGACCCATAAAAATTTGAGTGCCCTCTGTGTGTTCCAGCACAAAGAAACAGAAGCCCTCTAATTCCCTCTCTGAAGGAGCTTACAGTCTAGTCAAGGAACCAAATGCATGGAAAGTTGATGAGAAAACTAAATAATTCAGAGTAACAGTAGAAAGCATTTTAGGATAATGTGTGATTGATTCGAAAATAATTACGTACATTTACCATAAGATTTCCAAAGGAAGTCACATCAGGCTTGAGTCCTCAGTAAGGAGGGTCTTCATGACAGATGAGATTTGGAATGTGGGTCTGGAGTAGGAAAAGACAATTATAAACAGGTAAATCAGTTTGATTAAAGTAGGAGTTCTCAACCTTGGTGCTTTTGACATTTGGGCCTAGATCATTCTTTGTTGTAGAGACTGTCCTGTGCATTCTAGGATGTTTATAAGCAACTCTGGCTTCAACCCACTAGACACCTGTAGTACCCTTCTTCCCCCTCCTGATGTCTCCAGATCAGAACCATCGAAAGGATATGAAACTCCTGGAACTTGGGAGCAGAGTGGTTAAGTATGCTAAGATACATATGGAGGTCAGATGACTACAGTTGTTGGTAGGGAGATTAATTTAGTTTTGAATGCACTGATTATGCAGTGGCAGAGAAACTTAGCAGGGCGGCAACAGAAAAGGCTCCAGAGGGACTTGGGAGTGGTGAGGACTAAAGACGACGCGGGAGTGGTGTTCTGCTAAGAGGTGATGCTGGAGGGTAGGAGTCCTGGGGTAGGAGGGTGGACTAAGATGGGGAGAGGCATGAGAACTGCACCAGAGGAAGATCTGATGGGTGAGTGACAAAGGAATCCATCATGCCCTCAAAGAAGTAGCAAGTCTAGGGAGGCTGAACGTCAGGGGGGAGAAAGAGAAAGCTCACCTGAGTGGTGGTCCCATGCTCCATGCTGTCGAGGACAGCCAGACTGAAGATGAGCAGACTAAGTTTGTGTCCCCGTGGGACTGAGCCCAGGGGCACCCAACTGGGAGAACAATCCAGTGGGGCTGTACAGTGCTCCTGACTCAAGTCATTCTACTACACCGAAATTTGAAACCTTGACCAAGTGGCATGGAATCGGGCCTAATAAAAGCTTTGTACCCTACAGTACCCGCACATTTCTCCCCAAGCCTGCCAGACACTGACCTTGCACTTGTGTGTTCTGCCTTCGTGCTGTGCCTTTCCTGTAGCCCCAGCAGCCCTCGCAGGAGAAGTTCTACAGCATGGCTGCCCAGATCAAGCTACTCTTAGAAATTCCCGAGAAGATCTGGAGCTCAATGGAGGCCTCCCAGTACCTGCACGCCACACAGCTCTACCTGCTCTGCTGCCACCTTCACAACCTGCTCCAGCTGGATTCCTCTAGTTCCCGACACAGCCCCGTCCTCTCACGATTCCCCATACTCGTTCGGCAGGTCGCGGCAGCCAGCCACTTCCGGTACGTGGATCCAGCATAAAGATCTACTCTAGGGATGGCCATACTTCACTACTGGTTTACGGAATGTGTCTTCCATCCTGCTGTACCAAGGTTCTCCTTCCCAAGATGTAAAAAACTCCCTGTTGCTCTTTGTCATCATCTGTCTAGGTCAACTATTCTGCATGAAAGTAAGATGCTGCTCAAATGCCAAGCCGTGTCTGACCAGGCTGTAGCCGAGGCGCTGTGCTCCATAATGCTCTTAGAAGAGAGTTCTCCTCGCCAAGCCCTGACGGACTTCCTGCTGGCCAGAAAGGCAGCTATTCAGAAACTTCTCAACCAGCCGCACCATGGTGGGTTTGACTTCTTTCCAAAATATGGTCCTTAAACAAGGGAATGGAGAAGGGGGAGCCAAGGGAGACCGAAGCACCTAGAATGTTCTCTAACTTTACTGAAGAAAGCCGTTTACAGGAGGATGGTTTCTTCTTATAGGTGCTGGCATCAAGGCCCAGATTTGCTCATTAGTGGAGCTGCTGGCAACCACTTTGAACCAAGCTCATGCTCTTTTCTACACTTTACCAGAAGGTCAGCTGCCAGATCCAGCCCTGCCATGTGGCTTGCTCTTCTCAACTCTGGAGACCATCACAGGCCAGCATCCTCCCGGTGAGCTCTTAACCAACGTTTCTTATTTTCAGGTGATTCAGCTTACCGAGCACCTACCATCTGCCTGCCACTGCGCTGGGCTCTGGGGATACTGCAGTGCACTGGACACATATGGACCCCATCTTCGTGGAGGTCACGGTCTAGTGGTAGAGGCAAATACTGAAGTCACAAATACATATCTATTGGATAACAATAGCAGCCACGACTGTAAAGGCAAAGTACAAGTTGACTTGGGAGCACTGAAAGGAGGGACCCCACTAGTGATGCTTTCCCTGGAGAATATTTTTTTTTTTTAAGATTTTATTTATTTATTTATTTGAGAGAGAGAGCATGAGAGGGGAGAAGGTCAGAGGGAGAAGCAGACTCCTCGTGGAGCTGGGAGCCCAATGCGGGGCTCGATCCCAGGACTCCAGGATCATGACCTGAGCCAAAGGCAGTCACTTAACCAACTGAACCAGCCAGGCGTCCCAGAGAATGATATTTAAACTAAAACCTGAAATTTCGGTAAGAGTTAGGTGAGAAAGGCAAGGGAAAGAGTTCCAGGCAACAGGGGTGGGATGTGCAAAGGTCCTGAGGCAAGGAAGATGTTCATATACGTGAGAAAAGTAAGCAGGTGAGGCGAAGGGGTATTGGTGGGAGGAAGAGCAGCATGAGAAGAGACATGGCCAGTCTGTTAGATGTGACCAGATAATGCAGGGCTGTGCAGACCAGGCTAGAGAGTTGGGACTTTACCCAAAGAACAATGGAAAGCTTTCAAGGACCTTCCAGGCTTATTCTTCCTTCTGTTATGTGTTCCCACACATCCTGTGCTTTTATTTGATAGCATTTATCCTAGTTGGAATTAAATAGAGTTGGCTTTTATGTGGCAGTGGGTCTCCACGGGGTCTGGGGTGGATGCCGAGAGCTCACTTGGAGGCCGTCATCATTACCTAGGTGGCAGATGATGGGGGACATCTGTTTAGCAGGGGATTTGGTGGATCGGTGGGGAGGGTGTGGAAAGGAGGTGGTTTGAAAGGGCTAATGATGAGTTCACTCATGAAAATACTGCTTTGGAGATGGCTAAGCCCTTGGAACAGGAAGGTGGAGAGGGCCGGTGACTGTGGGTCCAGAACAGAGCAGTAAGAGGTCTGGCACACGTGTGCACATCTGTGCACATGGCTGCTGTCCGAAGCTGTGGGGATGGGGGACATCATCAGGAGCAAGAGAGGACGGCAGAGGACTGTACCCCAGGCTACTGCAGAACTCAGAGGTCAGGCAGAGGAGGCGTAGCCAAAGGTGGTAGAGAAACAGATAGAACATGGGGACAGCCGCCTGGTCATTTCCAGAGAGAAAAATGTATTATGTCGCCTCTTCCCGGGCTTACGTTATCTTTCAACGAGGGTGCCACTTCCTTATGCCCTGGCTTCCTTCTAGGTGCTTCCACTTAATGCTTTACCCCCCTCATGCAAGGTGAGTGTGGCCTGATTGTCATGGCTTTGGACAGCAAGTGCAAGGGACCTTAGAAGGACCCCTGTGTTTCGAACTCTGGAAGGTGCTCGCCCACGCGCAGAACACAGTGAAGGGGCCTCCCAGAGTCGCCCCACAGGTGCCTGTGTCCTTGGGAGGTCACCCCTGAAGAGCTGCAAGTCACCTATTAGGATGCGTGGTCTTCCATTCTTTCCTTAGCTCTTCCAGGTTGGTCAGAGGATGGTGAGGAAGGGGAAACTCACCTTGTATTTGTGACAACGGCGAGGGCCACACGGTGCCCAGTTCTGTTCTCATCTCCCTGCCGCGTCCCCACTCCCTTCCTCCCTGTCCTTCACCTTCTCTACTGTGGTGCCCAGAGTTGGTGGCAAGCTGCCAGCTCCCTGATGAACATGCGTTCTGTACTTTCCTATCTCAGCGGTCCAGGCTGGCCTGCCCAGAGCAGGGCTAGATGACGTTTGGAAGTTGCTTCCAGGTCCATTTTTCAATATGCCTTTCAAAGGACGGCCCCGATGACCTGTCACTCGGCCTTCTCTTAGGAAAGGGCGCCGGAGTCCTGCAGGAGGAGCTGAAGCTCTGCCGCTGGTTCAGACACCTGCCGGCGTCCGTTGTCCAGTTCCAGCCGGCTCTCCGGACCCTCGCGCAGCCCATCAGCCAGGGGTACCTGAAAGACACGCTGCGGAAATGGATCCACATGTGAGTAGCCAGGACTTGCCCGAGGCTGGCACGGACCACCCGTGCGGCCACACGAGGGCCAGGGAGGCCACTGAGGAAGTGGGGAGAAGCCTGATCTTCTGGACGATGCTCTGCCTGCTGCCTGCTGGGTCACGCCGGTCACGGGCTCAGCCACCGGTCACTGCCTTCGTGGCAGGTTAGCCCCCACCGTGGGAGAACCAAGAGGGAATTCGCCTTTCAGACGTTACCTACGGGATTTAATATTCTGTGTAAGAGTTCTGCCACTCCTGAGCTTTTATTTAATGCAGTGGTTTTTGAAGCCATTCTATTCTAAGGGGCTCTAGACTTCCTTCCAGACCAGATACCTCGGGGAGGCAAGGGGAGGCCCACCGCCAAACATAGCCAGAAGTGCCGTTTAGACATATTTATAAAAACTCTGAGAGATACGAATATTAATGTCGGAACCCAGTTAAGAGGTTTTCAAATGGAGTCCTGTTTTTCTTAATAAAGGTGTGAAAACGATGAATCTTATAAGGCCCAAGAGAAATGATTTTGTTGCAGGTGTAATGAAGACATTAAAAACGGGATCACCAACCTGCTTATGTACGTGAAGAGCATGAAAGGTCTCGCAGGGATCCGCGATGCCATGTGGGAACTACTTACTAATGAATCCACCAGTCACAGCTGGGATGTGATATGTCAGCGGCTTCTCGAAAAGCCACTCTTGTTCTGGGAGGATCTGATGCAGCAGCTTTTCCTTGACCGATTACAGGTGAGGAGCTCACACGGTCCAGCAGTTCTCTGACCAATCCTAGCATGATCTTTTGACTATCTGGGGGGACCTCTGTCACCTCCTGAGTGTCCTCTCCCTCTGCTGACTGGCTCACGGATGGCTCTTCTGGAGAACGAAGCATAGACATAAGCAGAGATCCCGACTCTGGTGCAGAAAGAGACCAGGCCTCTGTCACGTGGTCGGGAGTGTGTCCGTGGCCATCAGGGACGACTCCGTTCTCTGCCGCCACCATGTCATCCTCCTGAGCCTGCTGGAGAACACATAGCGCGCCGGGATGGACTGCTGCTTGGGGCAGAGTTCCTGACGGGAGCATTGACTGGAACTCCTCTCTTGCTTTCTTTCAGACTCTGACCAAAGAAGGCTTCGACTCCATCTCCACCAGCTCCAAGGAACTGCTCATCTCGGCCCTGCAGGAGCTGGAGGGCCGCGCCGGCAGCTCCACTTCCAATAAGCACATCCACTTGGAGCACAACATGTCTCTCTTCCTCTGGTCCGAGAGCCCCCAAGACTTGCCTCCCGATGCCGCCTGGGTGAGCGTGGCACACCGGGGGCACTTGGCCAGCAGCGGGCTCTCCATGAAAGCGCAGGCCGTCAGCCCTTGTGTCCAGAACTTCTGCTCTGCCCTGGATTCTAAACTGAAGGTGAAGCTAGATGACCTCCTGGCTTACCTCCCCTCTGCTGACGCGGCTCTGCCCAAGGACGTCTCCCCCGTGCCAGCCAAGAGCTGTGCCTTCGACAGGTATGCGGATGCCGGGACCGTGCAGGAGACGCTGCAGACCCACTCGGTGGCATGCATCCAGCACATCGCCGAGTGCATCCGGGCGGAGCTGCAGAGCGCCGAGCAGGCCGTGCAGGGGCAGCAGGATGTCCGCGGCGGTGTCGAGTTGCATGCGATCCTCTTCATGGCCAGACTCTGCCAGTCTCTGGGAGAACTGTGTCCCCATCTGAAGCAGTGCATCTTGGGAAAGTCAGGGAGCTCCGAGAAACCAGCAAGGGATCCCAGGGCTCTGAAAAAACAGGGAAAGGGGAAAGCGCGGGAAATAATTCCTCTACAGGCCAAGTGGCAGGAAGTTAAGGAACTCCTCCTCCAGCAGAGCGTGATGGGCTACCGGGTCTGGAGCTCAGCAGTTGTGAAGGTGAGTGACACACACACATGGCCGACCTGTGCAACCCCATCCTGCCTCCCTCCCGCCATGTTCCAGGCTGGCCAGCTGCAAGCAGGTCTTTTCTTTCTTTGTTTCTTTTTAAGAAAAATTTAATAAGACCTATTTTATATTTCTATTATGTACCTGTAAGTATCAAACGAGGGAGATGTCAGTTGTAACAAATATGGCACGTGTAGCTTTGGCATAGCTTGACGTTTCGGTCTACTTCTATTTTTTTTCCTTTTTACATTTGTTTATTTAAATTCAGTTAATTAACATACAGTGTATTACTGGTTTCAGGAGTACAGGGCTGTGATTCATCAGTCTTATATAATACCCAGTGCTCATTACATCACGTGCTCAAGGGAATAAGAGTTCTTATTTCATGCAGTTACTTTTACTTCTCTGTGGTAGTGAGATAGCACAAATGTAAAATCTTTTTCCATTCAAATGTTTAGCCTAGATTTTATAGACACAAACTCTGGGTTTTTGTCCTCCCATCTGATAAGAATGACAGACCTCCCTGGACAAGGGTCTAAATTTCCTGCTCTTCCACGTGAATGTCTATTCTCTGCAGTCTCCCCTGGTGTCTTAAGGGGAGGCCCCTGATGTTTGTGAGGTAGTTACAACAGAATGCCCGTGGCTGACCTAGATAATTAGCCTAAGAAGAGTGACGTTTCCACCTGCCACCCTGCACATGACCGAAGCAGCCGAAGCTGGGCTGAGGGTTACTCAAGTAGTTTGAGACACTCTCTAAAGGAGCCAAGTGGCCTATGGGAAATCTGCCTTTTATTACCAGGTTTTGGCTCACGGATTCACCCAGTCATTACTTTTGGACGATGCCGGCTCAGTCCTGGCCACAGCCACCAGCTGGGAGGAACTGGAAATCCAAGAGGAAGCAGAGTCTGGTAGCAGCGTCACGTCCACGATCCGACTCCCTATACAGGTGGGTGGGTGCCCCCCGGAGAGCGCCTGTGGGCTGGACCGGGCCAGACAGCCCACGCTGCAGAGAGGAAACAGACAGGAAAATCAGCCAACATATAGCTTCCGGGGAAGAACCCAAAGTGGTATTGATAACTTTCTACCATAGGGGTAGAGTAGACATAGGTAGTGGACCGTTCGAGAAGTCAGCTGTGATTTCCTGCGTAGCCCAGTCTCTGCTCAGTGGGGAGCTGCTCACCCCAAAGTGAGAACAGAACACACGGTGCCACCTGCTGGGTCAGCCCCCAGCCACCAAGCCAGTGACAACGATGGTCACTTTTATCTGTTAACTGGCCCGATGGGAGGAGCTGCCTGGGAGGTCCAGGTCCTGGGGCATGAGCCTGGTAAGGATAAAAGGACCCACTCGTACGTACCACGTCTCGTTCAGTTGGCACAAGTCGCTGACTCCACATCCCTTTGTTCTTTTAGCCATCCTGGTACGTCCAGTCCTTCCTGTTTAGCCTCTGCCAGGAAATTAATCGGGTTGGAGGCCACACTTTGCCAAAAGTGACACTGCAGGAGATGCTGAAAAGCTGTATGGTCCAGGTGGTGGCTGCCTATGAGAAACTTGCAGAAGAAAAACAGGTGAAGGTAATTGTTTGAATTTTTTCCCACGACAAACGGAAATAAAAACCTGAGGTTTTTTTCCCTCGGGTTCCGGCAGTTCCTATCCAGGATTCCAAGTGTCTCCACTCAGTGCCGGCTAATCGGTAGTGGCTTCCCGCTCTGCGAGCTCATCAGGCCCCTTCCCGAGGATCAAGCAGGTCTGCACTAACAGGCAGTTCAGCGGGAAGGGAAAAAGGCCCGGTGTCCGACCACGTGTGTGCTGCGGCCTTGGGCAAATCTCAAAGCTGCCTCAGTTTCTCTGGGGTCAAGTGTGGTCCCCTGGAGAACTGCTTGGGAGGGGTGGGGGGTGACCATGCCCAGGGCAGCATGTGGCACACAGGTGCTCACCTGAGGGAGCCCCCCACCTTCCTCGCCCCTTCCCTGGAGTATCTTGCCCTTGGTACATGTTCCCATTTCATTAGTGACGTGTTTAAGATAGGACCAACTCCTGATTTGGGAAAGAATTTAGGGAAGTCTCCTCTCCTGAGCTTCCACAAAATGCCTCTCCTTCATGCAGCGAGGTTTTTTCTTCACAAAGGGCAGTCCGCAGCACCGAGGCCTTTGTTTGAAGGTTAGTTTGGTTTAAGACCAAGTTTTGAACAAAACCTGTTGTTGTGACATCAACTGCCCTTGTTGAGTATACAAAGCTGCTGCTTCTGAAGCAACAAGCTGTATCCCAAACCACAAGAGGAAGCTGTTTACTCTGCTCTTGTTACAAGTCCTCTCCCTTCACGGGTGGGGACGGAAAATTCATTTACAGAAAGAAGGTGCCTTCCCCATGACCCAGAATCGGGCCCTGCAGCTGCTCTACGATCTGCGCTATCTCAGCATTGTTCTGACAGCCCGGGGAGAGGAGGGGAAAAGTGGCCGCAACAAACAGGACTCCAGGTACACTCATCCCGGCGGGCTCCCCCGGTGCTGCTTCTGCCGAGGGCACATAGCCCCTTTCCAGAAAGCTGCCAAGAGACAGCCTCGTTGTGCATTAGCTCTTGGCTTTAACCAGGAAGTGCTCGCATCACCAGCTAGAGCAATAATGGCCACCTGCTGGATAAATGCCAAGGTCAAGTGTGGTAGGCGGAGCCTCATTCCTCTCTCTTCTGAGTCAGCCTACCAACTCTTGGGTATAATTTGAGCCGCTGGCGCCGTCCCTGACAACGTGCGGAAGGAAAGGACTTCACTCAGACATCCTAGCAGGTTAAAACTTTTGAGGATTACTGCCCGATGGGCAGTGACAAGTGCTACCAAGCCAGCCATTAAGAATAAATCCAAATAGGGGGTTTCTTTAGCATTGAAATGCCATGAGGTTGGTTTTTGACCTAAAAAAAAAAATGTGGAGAATAATCCTAATCCTCTTTGCAGAATTGAGAAAGTGGCTGACTATCTGGAAGGGCTCATTGACCCATTTGACCTGGATGTTTTCACGCCACACCTCAACAGCAACCTTAACCGCTTGGTGCAGCGAACTTCTGTAAGTGCCTTGAAGAGACGGGCTCAGATGGCCGCATAAACCCACTCCAATCCTTGGTACTGCAGCTGGCAGTGTGGGGAGGGGGCCGGGATGCAAATAGCTCAGTTTAGTTGTTAGGGCTGAAAGAGGATTAGATAAAAATCTCACTGCAGAAGCAACCGTGATCTCACCCCTCCAGCTGTAGAAAAGGATTATGGAGGTTTTATCAAGGCCTCTGAAAGAGGAGTAAAACAAAAGAGCCGTGTGACTCTGGGATTCTGACCTGTGGGCAGTGAAAAGGGTAATTCTGAAGCGTGAACACGTGGCAAGGAACATTCCCCAAAAGGATAGTAAGAAACAAGAGTAGGGATTTTTCTCTTTTTTAGCCGGACAGGGACAAGCCCAGCCTGTCACTGTGCCCCATTTCCTGTCTCTCAGGTTCTGTTTGGACTGGTCACTGGAACAGAGAATCCTTTCACCCCCCGGAGCTGCACGTTCAACTCACAAGAGCCCCATAACATACTGCCCCTGGCGTCGAGTCAGATCAGGTGAGGATTCAGAGATGCTTTTGTGGGGGCCCCGAAGCTTCCTGTTCATGCCACTGAAATTCTTCACCTTGTCTTGGAGGTTTGGACTCCTTCCACTGAGCATGACAAGTGCCCGAAAGGCCAAATCAACCAGCAGAAACATCGAAACCAAAGCCCAGGTGAGTGCAGACAGCAGGGGGCACACCCGGGGGTGGGGGATCCTGTCCCCGTCTCCCACCAAACCACCCGATGAGCTCCCCTTTCAACAATCGATAAAGAACCGAATGACAAAATGCACTAATGCTGCTTTTAATGGCGGCGCAATATAGAAGTACAAGGTTTCACTAGCTTGAGCTGAGAGGAGTTTTAAACGATGCCCATTTGCACTATCAAGTAGCCTCATAATAGAGACGTTATCTCAGGCTGCCAAGGCTGTAGAAAACAAGCAGGACAGGACGGAGATTATTCTTGCTGTTCGCAGGGTGAGAGTTAACCCAGCACTACGATTGTACTTGTGTGGAAAAAAAAAACTTGTTCTGGTGGTGGATTCATCTTCCTATTTCTTGCAGTTGGGTGGGAAATAAAAGGGAATCTGCTTTCTCAAGTTTGACATTTTCTCGTTAATACACGTTTTATTTCAGTCGACTGCCATCCATTAAGCCCGCAGGAGTCCTCCTGGGTATTTCTGAGTAGTGTTGTGCACGCGTGTGCTTGAGCCCAGACGGCTTGTCCTCTTACAGCATCTAGTTCTGTTTGCTTTTTTGTTGGACAAAATATTAGCAACGTGTCCTTTCCACCTTCCCTGCCATCAAACCCAGTAAGACCAAACTTCGCCTCAAACATCTGGTGGTACGGCGTGGGAGGCGATAGTGAAAAGCACAGGCTCCCCACACAGGCCCTCCCCTCCACAGGCTGGGGCCCGGCCGGCGCTGCCCCGGAACCCTGACTCTCTGCTTCAAGTAACTGACCTGTAAGTTCTGTCCGTAGGAGAGGCTCAGACCACAGAAAGGAGGTACCTATGTTTACCCTTTTCCTAGGATAGTCCTCATCTTCAAATGTTCGTTCCGTCCCATAAGAAGACCTCATTTTTGTCCCCTGTGTCCTTTGTCAGGGTTGATAAAGCGTACAGTCCCCTGACTAGAGCTGTCCGTGCTTCTGAGATCCGCTTGCGTGTGCCGTGCGGACTCCGCGTGCCGTGGTGGGTGTGAGCAGGCAGGAGGGTCTGGGTAGATTCTAAGGCACTTTCCTCTACATGCATGGCAGGTTGTCCCCCCGGCACTCTCCCGAGCAGGTGACCCAACGCAGCCTGGCCCCTTGTTCCGACAACTGGTCAGTGAGGAAGAAGATGCGTCCATGCCTTCATTATTCAAGCTAGGCTGGCTCTCTAGTATGACTAAGTAACACGGGAACAGATCCGTCTCTCTCTAAATAAATACTACATCATTTCTGCTAACGGTGCCTCTGCTTGTTTGTTTCTAAGCCACACCAGTCTTTCCAGTTTCAGCGGTGGAATGTGGCCCCCCAGTTACCGTTAGGGGTTCCTTTAAGCATACAGTGAATCCTTGTCCAAAGGCTTCACAATACTTGTGACTTTAGACAGTTCAGGTAGCCTGCACTTGGTCAGCATTCCTCGGCGCCTTAATTCTTGAACCCCAGGCGGATTCCCAGCGAGATCACGGAAGCTGCTGATAGAACAAGTCTGTGAGTGAGACAAAGGTCATTATGTACTTCTCGACTGTCAGAGAACTGTGCCATGTTTTCTACTAAGTCTGAGATGGAGGCTTTGGAGGAATAACGGTAGTGGAAGTGAGCTGGGTATACAAGTCTGAAAGACATTCTCTCTGGAAATACAAATATATAACAAAGAGAGAAGATAGTTATTAGCAAGGCTGCTTTACTGACACAGTCTACCTTGGATCTGATTGTTCTCCTGTTACAGAGGAGAGAGTACTTTCAACAGGACGTCTACATACTAAGAGGTAGTATGGCAATTAATTTCAGTGCAAGACTGAATCAAGCTTTCTGTATTTTGGAAAACAACTTAGGTTTTTTCATGGAAACTAGATACT
>CM053619.1:41731863-41757290 GCA_028646535.1 Procyon lotor
GTGGGAGAGTGCAACCATTGTCGCTAGGTTAGGGATGTAAGAACGTCAACACTGGCAGGTCAAGGACAGCATCTAGAGGAGACAGCAGTGGGGCGTTAGCAGTCCTGGGCCCGCAGCCAGGCCAAAAGGGGTGTATATCAGAGCTCAGGGTCCCCAAGTAGCAGGAAGGAGGACACTGGAGAGGCTCTAAAGGAGCTTCTGTGAGTTCTGAGCTGGCCTCTCCTGGGCCGTGGACTTTTTTGCAACCACCTTGAACCCTTAGTGAAGGAGGCTGCTGGCCAGAGAAAGAACAGAGGCGGGGAGCCACCCCTGCTCCTGACACGACAGGGGAAGTGGTTCTACAACTGGGAGTTTTCACGAAAGTGTCTCTTACCATCTTGTTCCATTTTTTTCCCCCAAGAATGGATCATGTTATACTTTGTCTTCTAAGAGATTAGTCTTCATCTTGCAAAATAATTATCTTCTGTGTAATTTCTGGGAAGCCAGTATGGCTTTTCTCCTTGTTCCTTAATGTAACGAGTATTTGGATAGCATTTTTACATCCTTAGCAACTTCTGCCTCAACTGCTAAACCTGTCGTAAATATTTGCTTCATTTATCCTTTATCCCAATGAGCCCCACCAAGACCAGAGAACCAGCAACAGTAGAGATCCTGCCTATCATTAAATGGAAACACAGGTACAGGAAAGCTGTAAATAGATAGCCTGAAAGCCTCCTTCCTGGTTCTACATTTTATGTCGAACAGAAATGAGAGACGCTGGCTGGTGATAGCAGTGGGTGAATAGGACACGCATGTCGATTCTAGTACATGTAGTGACGAGGAGCAGTAGGTCCTGTAATAGAAAGTCACGCCTTCTGCTCAGATGGTTGGCACATGGTGGGAAACGTCGACCGTTCATTTCATTGAGCGTGTACGCCTGGATCGGCTGCGCAGTCTGTTCATCAGATCAAAAACGTCTGCGGGTCCTGATCCCGAGGGGCTCCTTCAGCCTTTTGAGGATCCCCTTTCTGACTGGGAATCACCCACTTTGACCTTCGGCTCCTAGTCGGCTGCAGCCTCCCCGCAGCCCGGCGGTTTAGATCCACTTCCTGGAGCCTGGCCCTGGGAAGCGTGGGCACGGAGTGTCGGGAAAGAGCCTGTACCTTGACGAACGATCACAGTGCCTTCTGTTTGGAACCGTAGTTCCTTTGTGGGAAAGAAGCTCGACTGTTCTCGGGAGTTTGGAGCCTCCGACCAGACTTCCAACCTCCAACTTGTCTCTGATGAGGCTCTTGGGAGCCGTCCAGAAAGGTGAGCTGGCGTCACGGACCGTTGGGTTGTGTTGCTGGTTCCAGGCATTTGGAGAAGTTTCTCGTACTTTAGTCACGGCTGTTGGAGCAGGGGGAAGGGAAAGAGAGAGACGAGTGTGGAGGCTTCCTTCTCCTCTTGGTTGGTTTCTGCCCGGGAAGCCGACATAATCGAGAGCAGCAAACCTGGCAGAACGGCAGCTGCCCCTTATGGAGCAGAGTTGGCTTCTGTACCGTTCCCCCTGCCACCTACCCTCCTCTCTCCCTTGCCTGCCTCGGTCGTCCCAGAGCCAGGAGGGGTCTGCGCCTCGACTGAGCCCGGGGCATTAGTCTCCCTGCTCAGGATCTCGACCAGACTCAAAGCAAGAGTAACTAAACGTACTAGAGTTGAAGGTCTTCCGGATTTGAGCCTTTTCATCTGTTTAACAAATACCTCGGGGGGGGTAACGTAAATTCTGTGCATTACAAGCCCATCACCCATGCTAACTGGGAGAACTTGAGTAACTGGCAGGTCGCCGCCCCCAGTTGCAATTCACCATAGCAACTGGAAGTGTCTCTTTTTAAACAGGCTGGATCAGGTGCAGCACCACGGTGAGGAGTGGCGTTGGGGGCATCACCATGCTCTTTACGGGGTACTTCGTCCTATGGTGTGGCTGGAGTTTCAGGCATCTCAGTAAGCCTTTTTTTTTTTATATTTTAACCGAAACCACAGGTCAGATCCCATTATGGGGACCTCCAGGGGGGTCTCTGAATTGCTTTTTAATGATAGTATTGCTTTATCCAACATAAAAGTGAGTGAGCCACTGCCTGCGGCTCTGGGGTTTCTTATTAAGGGTTATGGTTATAATGAACTTTATAAGATTTGATTAGAATTGACATAATTGCTCCTGTGCCTTAGAACTTTTTTTTTATTTATTTTAAAGATTTTTTTTATTTGACAGAAACACAGCGAGAGAGGGAACACAAGCAGAGGGAATGGTAGGGGGAGAAGCAGGCTTCCTGCGGAGCAGAGAGCCCAATGCGGGGCTCAATCCCAGGACCCCGGAATCATGACCTGAGCTGAAGGCAGACGCCCAACGACTGAGCCACCCAGGCGCCCCAGAACTTTTTTATTTTTTTAGCATTAAAGCCAAAGATCTCTATACCCCGAGAGCAAAGGAGAAAATACAGCTCTCACTCATGTGTCTAAGGGTCACTGAAATCTTAGTTAACATTATTTTCACCATGTAAAACACATAAAAACATCCTTCTAGTTAGGACTTTCAGCTCACATCAGGTCTTAACCAGGAGGAAAAATGTCTGAACTTCATTTCTCTTTTAGTCCAAGATGACTTGTCTTGTTTTTTAAACCCTTGCTTTATAAAAATATATTTTTATAGTTAAAATGTTTAAAAGACGTAGTATATAGGAGAATATAAAAAAATCCCAGTATTTTCCCACAATTAAAAAAAAAAAAGCCCAGATGCTTTCTGAAAACTTTTGGTGTAAAAGTACAAGGTAACCATTAATACCAGTGTAATGCACAAATAGTTAATAGGACTTCTAAAATACCAGGACTTGGGGCGCCTGGATGGCTATGTCGGTAGAGCATGTGACTCTTGATCCCAGGGTCGTGAGTTCAAGCCCCACGTTGGGCATGGAGCCTACTTAAAAAAAATAAATACAACAGGACTTGATTCTAACTGGATTTTTTGCCTGATTCGGTGTCTAGTAAGTGGGAGAGCAGGTCAGGCAGCAGAAACGGGACTGCAGAAAATTCCTGCACACTGCTGGTGGGGAGCTGATAGATGTGTGATCCTCCTGTCCATTTATGAGAAAGGAGTTCCTTTCTGATCAGCCCTGTATACGTGGAGACTTTGCTTATGCTCCTTTCCCAGGGACAAGGCCCCCCCTTAAAGGCTTACCTGTCTGAAAGGGCTCAGGTGGTTGATACCTGAGGTTTATTTTTCACATCTTTGAAGAAAGTGAAGCAGAAATTTCTGATTGCACCTAAGACTTTATTTCAGAATCTGTAAAAACAAAAGGGGAAAGGAATAATCTGCGCAGGCAGGAGACAGAAACCGGCTCTGGGAGGGAGTGGTCTCTTGGATCCTTACGCTTCTCTCTGTTTATCCCAAGAGCTGCAGCGCTGGCGGAAGTGATGCCCAGGACCGCGGACCGAAGCCCGGCGCCTCTGGGGGGCGTACGCTGGGGACACGGGCAGTGCGCCTCGAGCCACTGAGAATGGTTTGGGGAAGACGGAGTGAAAAGAATAAAATTTCTGGAATCTGAAACAGTTACACAGGAAGTCCGTGTTTTGACTGCGGACAGGCCTGGGCCTGGGCGCACATTTCCGAACAGTGTGAGTCGTTGAGGTCAGCTGACAAGCACCGGTGCAGGTGCGCACGAACTCCGCCGGGTCAGGGGAATACGCTTCATCGCTCCCACTTACGACAGCAACATAAGGGTCTGTGAGGCCGGATCTATCACTCGCACACGCAGGTGTCCCTGCAAGCTAAGTTCATTTGCACAGCCAGCCCAGTCACTCGTGTGGTCTGGCGGGTGCAAGGCTTCAGCAAGACTAGAGATTCTTTGCCAAACCCGAAGTGTAGACGCGTGAGCCTGAGCTGCCAGAAGCCAGCGCCCTGCAGACACGAGGCAGAAGGAAGTGCTCTGCGCTTCACAAGGCCGAGAAAGAGAAGTCTGGAATGCTCTTAGCATGAGGGGCCGCGTTAAACAGCCTCCTTGATTCTGTCTCCCACAACGACGCTCCGTACCTCACACGGCCCCGGCAGGGGCTCCGCTTGGGGGAGCAACAATGTGTAGACTTTTGCTTCCAGTTCAGCAGCGGGAACTCACAAACAGTCGAGGGCAGAGCATCCCTACAAACGGTCCCCACCTGCCTCCCCATCCCTGCCGCGGAAGGGTTCCCGCCCTAGCCAGGCCCCTCTCCACCTTCGAGAAGGCTCTCAAGGAGGGTTGGGTTCTGTAGGGGGGGCGTTCCCCGGCATTAGCTGCTGGAGTTTAGGCCCCAGTGGGAATATCTGAAATGCCGAGTGAACTGGGGAAAGTACTTTTGTCTAATACACATTCGAGTATTTAGCTCTTCTAGATGATCCTTTGTTAGCAACGAGCTGTGTTACTCCTCAGGGGGAACCCTGTCTGGCTCATCCCGATGACCCTGCTCCCTGTGCTCCTCCAGGGGATCACCACCACTCTTTAGGACAACCACATTTTTAAGTACATACAAATTTTTTTACTTCTCCTCTTATTATTTGCCTCTCCCAGACCCTCACCTTTGAGCTGGGTGGGTGTGGTCCTGGGCAAGTTAACCTGAGCCTCTCTGAAGGGTCTGAACCGGAAGGTTCATACTTGGCAGAGATTCAGTGAGACGCGACGTCCCGCATCGGTCAGTTCCAGCAGAAAATGACATGTGACCAGGCCTTAAATCACAACCGCTCTGCCGAAACCTCTGTGGCACCATCCCGGGTTCACATTCTGACCGCGAACCAAGCGAGAAAGACCCCGCCACAATTCGCACAAAAGCTTGGCGGCTATGTGGGTGCCTGCTCTGTTGTGCCAAGGGTCGTGCCAAGTTCTTGACCTGCGCGCTCTCGGTCTAGCCTTCTAGCCACCCTAGAGGCAGGCGCCAGGCTCATTTCTCAGCACGAAGAAGCGGAGGCCTGATGTGAAGCTGTTTGCCTCCCTGGCTGTGCGGCGTTGGTCTCAGCAGCCCGGGGTCAGCAGTGCTTTTGAAGACGCCGCTGTCCCCTTGCCCTCCAGCTCTGGGCGGACCAGGCAGCCGGCTCCATCTGCCAAAGGGCGGGGGCGGGGAGCGGTTACACCTACCACACACCTTCTCCTGTTCTCTCCTTTCCCCAAAAAGGCTTGGCTTAGCCTCCCCGTGCCTCTCCCCGCGGATTAAATCACAATGGCCTTGGACTTAGTGTGGCCTTAAGTGATCTGTGTCACCCCCTTGCCCCCCGAGACAAGCCTTGTTTGTACCATCTCCCTGCCCATAACTCCTCGCATAAGGCATGCACAGAATAGAGCCTGAAATCGAAGGAAGCCACGCAGGGAGGCAGCTGTCGTGCTAAAGAAAGCCATTGGGTTTAATCAGTTCACAGCAGCAGGCAAGGCCGTGGGCACAGAACCGCCGTGTGCAGCCCGGGCTTGTCCCACAAACCCGAGCTCTGGGTATACGTACATTCGGCTCCCCCAGTTTGTGGATCCCGCGTCCTACCACAGTCCTATCTGCCTCCAGTCCTGGTGTATTTTTAGCGGCTCGCTCACTTACAGGATTAGAGGAAATAAGCCTGCGTGCAGCGGGCCGCTATTTCCGCACCTCCCACCCAGTGGGGGCCAACACGGGGGCTCACTGGGCACGGGGACCAAAGGCTCCCCCAGAGTGGCCGTTGGGTGTCTTCGCTGGAAGGTCTTCAGTTAGCCCACAGGCCAGGGGTTACTTTTTGGTAACTCCTACCTGCTGGAGTCTTACTGCTCTGACAGGCGTAATGGCCCAAGTTTCGACACTAAAAGAAAGAATGACTTTTTGTAAATTCGGATCCCAGGAGAAATGCCCTAACCTGTCTAGGGAACCCTGAGAGCTGGTTAGCTGCCAGTCTTAAGGAGTTTGATGGATTCTCTCTTAAATGAAGCTCCAGCTCAGGCCTGAAAGACCTCGAGATTCAAGCCAGCATCGCTATCCCAGAGAACAGGGACCCGGATGTTCAAAGGCCCAAAAATCAAATGTATGAGAGAGGCAAGAGCTCCGCGCCCTTTCCTCTCCTCCTGGAGCTTTCTCTGACAGTATAGAGGAGTCAGGAGCACGGGACAGTGTAGACGTTATCTCGTGAAGTTATGTTTCTTCCTGATAAGCTAGCAAATAGCAAAAACAACAAAACCAGAAAAACAAGGTGCTAGGTTCCCTTCCTTACCAAATCCTGCTCCCCTCATCTTGAGGACATTAGGTACGAACTCAGAATTCGTAAGCAGCGAAGGAGGAGGTGAGAGCTGTTTAACTTACTAGATTTTATTAAAGAAAGAAAATCTTTGGCCAGAGATGTAAGTCAGTTGAGGTCGTGGAGATTTAGCAAAAACATCATCGGTGTTACCAGTGCCCCCACCCCCCAGCCCTGCATTCATCACTCCTGCCCCCCAGTGTGGTGCTCTTACCTGACCGGCTGCAGCCGCTCCCCCCTCCCTCGCCCTCAGCGGGGTAACAGCCTGGTCTGTCCCCAGTGACTCACCTTGTGGCACGGGCCCTGCTCCGGTGCCCTGAACCCCGAGCGGCAGGAGGGCAGGGGCTCCTGGGGCCGCCTCTGAGGGTAGAGAGGCAGGGGCTCCGTGGTTGTGGAAGGGGGCTTGCGGCGCTCCCAGGCAGAAGCAGGAGATGCTGAACCCCGTGGCCAGCGGACAAGCTGCGGATAAGGTCAGGAAAAAACACTGCAGACATTCCCTCTGCGCAGAGAGGGAGGCTTTACACCGGGGGCAGAGGCTCTGGCCAGGTCTTTCGGCGGAAACGAGGTAAGACGCCTTTGGTGACAGCTTTAATTGCCCAAACATCCCTCCTGATGAGAGTTGCACATGGGCTTGGGAATTGACCACAGTCACGGAGGCTTCCCACCTTCCAGCGGAGATCCCACTCAGAGGCAGCAGGGGGCGCCCTCCCGAGCCGACGCGGGCCTTCCCACTGGCTGAGGGACCAGATGTGGGACCCAGATGACCAGCGCGGGGTGAGCCCTGTTCCCACGCCTGCTTTGACCTCTGCCAGACTCCACCAGCCGCCCGACAGCAGTCACCCGGGCCAGCGGTCAGCAAAGGCCTTCTGAAGAAGACCACATAGAAAGATGTTTGGCTTTGCAGGCCACGTGGGCTCAGTTGCAGCCGCTTGACCCCGCGGCATGGGCCTGAGACCGGGCCTGGAGGGTGCGGGAGCCTCGAGCTTTGCCCCGAGCCAGTAAAGCTTGGAGAACAGACATTTTCAGTCTCCCGCGTGAACGGCATATATTCTTTGGTTTGCCTTTTTTCCTACAAGCTTTTACAAAATCATTCTCTTGGGGCGCCTGGGTGCTCAGTCGTTAAGCGTCTGCCTTCAGCTCAGGTCCTGATCCCAGGGTCCTGGCATCAGGCTCCCTCTCCACGGGAAGCCTGCTTCCCCCTCTCCCACTCCCCCTGCTTGTGTTCCCTCTCTCGCTGTCTCTCTCTCTCTCTGTCAAATAAATAAATAAAATCTTTAAAAATAAAAAAATGCAAAATCATTCTCAGGTGCCAGGCTGTACAGGCAGGGGCCAGGTTTGACTTGCAGCCTGTAGTTCGCTGACCCCCGATGTGGGGAGGTGCTCATCAGGGCATGCTAGCCACAAGAAGACTCTATATGTTCCTCTGGGGACCGGGCACCACCAGGCCAGCCCAGATTCCGAACAACACCGTTAGACCACAAATCCGGAGCTGGGCCCCTCGCTCTTTATTTAAAAACCTCATACATTGGGCACCTGCTTGGCTTAGTTGGTAGAACATGCAGCTCTTAACCTTGGGGTCATGAGTTCAAGCCCCATGTTGGGCACAGAGATCACACACACACACACACACACGCACACAATCCAGCTAAGGACAAGGGAAGACCCAGGGGCCGATAAGCTGAGCAGTCCTACCTGAGGCAGAGGTTACAGGGTTTGGAGGGGGTTTGGGTGGTGGTGTGTGTCTTTCCCCGGGTGGATACTTGGAGCAGATCGCGAGAAAGTGAGGGTGCCTGGGCATAGGTGGTGCTTCCCAGGAGCATGCGCAGTAGAGGGACCCAGACACACCGCCCCCTTCCTGCCTGCACTCACCTTCGTGTAGCTGGAGTTGAATAAAAGATTCATCTTGGGACTGAGGGAGGTAGAGAGAGAGACGATTACTGCCTGACTACACACACACACGCACACGCACACACACACCCCGCTCATTAGCATGCCATGTTTCAGCCTGCTGCAGATTTCCCATTTCTGAACCCTGTGGGGAAAGAGCCCACACCCCAGCCAGGGGATGAGGGAGAAGTGCAGAGGGCTGGGGAGAGGGGCTGTTAAGGGCTTCTATTCATTTCTAGAACAATCTGTGAAGAGCTAGATGTCCGTGCCCAGCACGAATATGCATTATCCACCTGGGGTAGAGTTCAGTGCAGCCCCAAGCAGGGGAGGGGGATGTGGGTGTGTAGGGTAAGCCAGCAAGGAAAACACTGAGCAGATGCTCGCCGGACACTTCATTTCCCACCTTGGGCCAGTGAAGGTAAGGAAGGATCCAGATCTAGAAGCCAGAGAACAGCCCACGCTAGGTGGGAGTTGCGGATCCAGGGATCATACTCACTGTGCAAATTGGCAGTGGGGGCCCTCGGGGCAGAAGCCCACCAAGTAGTTAACACACATTGTCTTGGGGACATGGCGGTGCTTACAGAGGGGACCTGCTGGGCCAAGAACAGCCAGAAACACACCTGACAATGCTCACCAGGAGGGCACGGCAGTCACAGGCTCCCCACTTCAGGGGGTGTATTAATCTCCCTGTCCCTTCCAGACTGCCCAAAGCACCCCCTTCTAACCATGTGACTGAGAGGGGAACGGTGACCTTGGAATACATTGGGGTGGGTCCTGAACAATGGGGTTGGAAGCGTCTTGATGTGACACAAGATGCAGTGAAGCAACACTGCATCTTGGCGGAATGGCGTGGTTGTAGGTGGTCACACGCCATCTTTATTTAGCTCCAAAAGGTACAGCTGAAGAAAGGCTCACCCCACGGCTGACTTTTCCTCCCCTAAAATCCCCCAAAACCAACATGGCTGAGGCCTCAGAGCAACGTGCCTGGAGACAAAGGAAAATAAAGCACGAGGTCCTGGGAGCACAGGGAGGAGGATGGGGGGGAACCTGCCTCTTAATGGGGTAGGCGGAGCAAGCTTCAGTGACAGCAAGCCCCGGGGTGACTAGAAGAAAGAAGAGACTGTAGATGAACAGTCTCCTGTGGGCCAGGCCCTGAGCCAAGGGCTTCCCGTGGGGTCTGAGATCTGACGGGCTCCACAACCCTGGGAGGGGGCGTTTCCCTTTCCATAAATGAGGAAGAGTTCAGCAATTCATTCAAGGTCACACGGCTGATGCATTCTGAAGTCACCGGGATGGGAACCCAGGTAAGCCTGCTGCAAGAAGCCAGTCCTGTGCCAGGTCCTTCCATCACTGGCTGAATGTTACAAGGTCACGGAGCGGGCCTGGGGCCCACGGGGCCTCATCAGGAATATGCCTCCATCCCCTGCCAGGGACACACCCCTCCCCCATCCTGATCACCTAGTGCTCCCTTTCTATCAGGGTCTCACCTTCCTTGCAGAAACCTTGGTCATACCAAGGACAGTCCCGGGTCTTGCAAGCTGGCTTCACGTGGAGAAAGGAACATTCCTTGTTGTTGCAATCACCTGAGAAGTCCAGCATTCTTAAAAAGCAGGCTCATCTTTAGTATTCCTTTCACCCTCCCCAAACTGGACTGACCTTGCCCCTTGCACAGAAGCCAATTGCCTACTGCCGGCCATCGGCCACTTTTCCAAGACAGAAAGGCTTTTCTAGTCCTTCCTGCAATCTAAGGAGGATGGACCCCGTACTATGTGCCAAGCAGGGCTTGGGTGGGAATCAGCACATCTGGAAGGGCAGAGGCAGAGCCAGAGATCCAGAAGGAGGGGCTGGAACTGAAGGCATTCGGAGGCCCCCAGAGAAGAAGGAACAAGAGGAGAGGCGGGGAGGGGCGACCCAGAGCGAGCAGCTAACGATCCAACAAGACACGTCGTGGATGCTATCTGATTAAAGCCCTCCCGCCTTCGCCGCTAGGAGACCCAGAGTGCTTCCAGAACCAGGGCACAGTCCTTTTTGGCGGAAATGCCAAGAAGAGCAGAGCAATGCTCCCAGGTTGGCCCCGGGATGATGCCAGACGCGACACAGAGGGACACCTGTAGTTTCATGACATCTGCGCTGTCATTGGTCTGAAGACGCACCAGGACTCAGTTTCCCTAGAAGGAGCCAGCCCTGACGGACAGACCACTTGAGAGTTAGGATAAGAACCCTCTTAGGTTTCTCTTAGGGACCAGGGACTTGGAGGGAGTCATGGGCAAGAGTCACCTCATTTGAGCAGAGAAAGCGGTGAATGCTGCCAATCTCATCCTCCCTAAAAATCTACAACGTGGCGCTTCTCAGAACCAAAAGGAACTTCACCCACTGGGGTTTCCACCTGGAGAAGAGGGCCACGGATGCAAAGAGCTTTAAACCACCACTCCCTCCCGGTCCAGCTATCTTGTGAAGGAGGACACCAGGGCTCGGAGAGGGGAAATGCCGTGGCCACAATTACCCTCACATGGATGAGGGGTTTACATGCTCATCATCTATGTGCAGCCCTTGGCAGAGCGCGGACTCTGGGCTCCAGCCTCCGGAGGAATGGAAGTGACATACCCTGCACCACCCCCCCACCCCCACCCCAGTCCCCACCCCCCAGGGCTGGTGCGCATTTGACAGGTCAGGCGGTGAGAAGTCACCAGCTCAGGGCTCCCTTTCTGCCCCAGCCCGGGTGCACGTCTCCGAGTTCCTCTGATGGCCAGCAGGTGGCACCCGCACCCCACCCTCTACTCCAAAGACCCTGGCCCCCTTCAGCTGCCCCTTCACGCTCCAACACCTCCTAACATAAGGCTCTAAATAACACATCTTACTTGCAAGAACGATAATCACTTTGATAGGCTATTAGAGATACTCATTTACTCCAGGAGCAGAAACAGAGGTTACGAACTACCACCAATGATTTACCAGGATGCCCCTCACAGTGAGAGGTGTTGGAGGGCAGAGGGGAACCTGGTCCTATCCCTGTACCTGTCCCCAGCAGAGTATCCAAGTCCCCAAAGAAAACTGAACCAAGTTTTCCTAAAGGAATGAATAAGTGGCATTTTTAAATGACAGAGGTTTAGGTGGTGACCAAGGGGAGCCAGGCTCCAGATAAACTTCATCCTTCCTTTCAAAATGGTAGGTTCAGGCAGCTGAACCTCAACTCTGAGCTTGCAGGACATGGAATTCTGGCCTGAGAGGAGCTCTTCCAGGATGTTTGCCTCCTTCCCATGCACCGTGTACCGGAGACTACCTCCTCCCGCCCCTGGTCCACCACCACCAATAAGGGACAGCGACCCCCAGAGCTGTCTCAGTCAGAGAGGTCCCTGGAGACTGGGACAGCTCGCTCTCTCTCTCTCTCTCTCTCTCCCCCCAGGTCACTCTTTTGGAACATAATCTGAAAAGCACTAGACTAGATGATCCCTAGGGCTCCTTCCCGCTCTGGAAAGAACAGAGCTGTAGAATTTTATTGGGAAGATATTTTATGAGATCTGAAACACATTCACAGACCATTCCTAAAGGAGATGACAAGTGGCTGTGGCTTCCCCCTCTGCAGCCCTGAGGATGACAAAAGGAGGGCCTGAGGCCAGAGGGCGGGAGGACATTGGTCCAGACCTGACCACACAAGATAATTGGAGAGGCCATTCTGAAGTTCATGAATGTATATTTACAGTTACCTGGCACCGCCCATAAGAGATGCTAGTTTTCCACTTATGGACGCAACGGAAAGTTTCCTTCTAAAATAAGACTTAGGGGTGCCAGGCGGCTCAGTGGGTTAAAGCCTCTGCCTTCGGCTCAGGTCATGATCTCAGGGTCCTGGGATCGAGCCCCGCATCGGGCTCTCTGCTCGGCAAGGAGCCTGCTTCCCCTTCTCCCTCTGCCTGCCTGTCTGCCTACTTGTGATCTCTCTCTCTTTCTCTGTCAAATAAATAAATAAAATATTTTTTAAAAAATGAAATAAAATACGACTTAATAATAGCAGGACAGTGGAGAGAGGAGACAACGACACAGGCCAGTAGAAGAGATGCTGTATGTGCTGGGCGAGCATCGCAAAAGTGGCTTCCAAATGCCTGTTTGGGGGGCCCTGGCCTGGACCCACCCGGGACAGAGAGGTGGCCCCTCCCAGGCGTGTTTCCGGACACTTAGTCTGGGTATGTGATTTGCCAGGACGGTCGGGAGAAGCAATTCAGCCTCTGACTCCAGCCACACCCTCCCCTTCCCTCGGGGGGGACCCGCGTGTGCCCCAGCCTGCGGGGCAGTGAATGGGGACCCCAGGGTACAGCTCCCCTGTGTTTAGGGGGCTGGAGAAGCGGGCGCCTGAGGCTCTGAGAGGCTGGTCTGCCCTCCCCCCCGAGGCATGCACAGCCTCCTCTGAACACCCCTCTCGCAGTCCCCACTGCCAACCTCCAGGGCGAGGCCTGAGGCCAGGCAGGGGCATTACCGAACTTGGAGTAGAAGTAGCACTGGGGCATCCTGGTGACGTCGTACTGGTGCAGGAACCCGCACTGGTCGCCCTTCTTACACAGGCCGCGGAGCCAATGTTTACACACCACCGTCTTCTCCCCATGGTTGTGCCGGAACGGGCAGAGTCTCCCTGCGGACACCAGAGCACCCAGCTGCCTACAGCCTGGACCCAGCTCGGCACAGGAAGGAGTTCCCTGGGGGGTGGGCACTGGGGCTCAAACCCCCACTGCCCTCTCTCCATCCCAGCCCTGATCCCCCATGGGGCTAGGATCGGCGCCGGAGGCAACTTGAAGGAGGCACGGAAGTCTGGACGGGCGGCTGTTCGCACCACCTCCCCTCTGCCCGGCCTGCCCTCACCCTGCTCAAACCCCAGGGAGCCCCAGGGGGTCAGGGCAGCGCTCAGGCACCTCCTGGCCCCCTCTCCTCCAGGCTCAAGGCAGGCGGAGCCCTACCAGAGAGCAGAGCCGTGGTTTCAGCCCTGGGGCTCCCACCCAGCACGGTCTGGGGGCACCCAGGGCTCCCAGAGGGCCTGTTAAAATCAAGTCTTAAAAACTCCCACAAAGGCTACGTTTCCTGAGTGCAGAGACCTAAGGTGCTGACCTAAGAGCCAGCTTTGTAACAACATAGAAGGAAGTGGAAATGTTCTATGTAACTCTTTGTTATCTTCTTCCCGGGGTACTGCCATCAGCAGGAAGGACGCCGGGTTCCTAAGTTCCTGAGCAGGGCCAGCCTCGTGCTTGGCTGACTCTCTGATAGAAGGGGAGGGAAACTGGGAAGGGCTTCTTTATAAATAGCCCTCCCACCACCTGGTCTGGGACTTGCTCGGCTGTGACCTCCCACCAGCGCAGTGGTGTTTCTTCACAAGAGGGTGTCACTGTGAACCACTGCTTTGGAGACGGGACCCAGGGCGCCGTCTCAGCGCTGGCTGCACGGAGCCTCGACTGGGCAATGAGCTGGTTTCCCTCTCACCCCGTCGTCCAGGGCTGACCCGACAAAGGAGGTGCGAGGTGCAAGGCAATTACGCCTCAGAACCCCCACCCCCCCCAACCCTGCCGCGCCTGGGCCCCTCCCGGCCTCCTGGCTTCCCAAGAACAGGATCTCTTGGATCCAAAAAACTGGTCCTAGACTCATAGACACTAGCAGCGTTACTTAGGCTGGATCTCTAGGGGGACGGACTGGGAAACCCTAGATTGGAGGCAAGACTTTCGGGGGCAACTGTGTATTTCTATAGGGAGAGGCGGTGAGTGGTTGGTGAGCCAGAGGTTGGGAACCCCTGGTTGGAGTCAGGCCTCCTGTATTAGGGGAGAGGGGCTTGCTTGATCCAAGTCGGGGTCGGGGAGAAACAGGGGACGCTTATGGGTAGCATTTCAGAGACAGAAACGGCCAGAGCCGTCTTAGGGCATAAAGACTATGAGGAACAGCTGCCCAGGTCTCATGTGGATTCTGAGGATGAGAAGGGGGGCTGGGGAGAAACCCAAGACCCCCAGGGCCTCCTGGGAACACACAGACTGAAACTCCGAAAATACTCCCACCCCCAGCAAGACGGAAAGAAGGGAATGTCCCCTCCCAGGTAGCCCTGGGGACCCTAACCAATGCCTCTGGGCCAGGGAACTCCTTAGCCTTCCCGAGGGGCAGCCCTACCCACCTGTCCTTTGCCTCCTTATAAGACCAATTTCATTCCATTCCAACCTCCCTTCCCCAGGTGTAGATTTGACACCTTATTCCAAGCCCAGCGGAACCCACTGTAGTCTAGAGGGGTCTGGACCCATCTAGACCCTGCCCCCCACCCTCCACGCCCTGCCAGGTTCTCCTGCTGACCCACCTTTGTCACAGAGCCCTTTCGCGAAGAAGTTGCACACAGCCGAGCCTGACTCTAGAAGGGGAAGAAGGAAGGTAGCTTCTTCAGAGGCTGCAGCTGCTGGAGGGGTTATTCCTCCTCAGGAAGTGCCCCCCCACCCCGAACTTCCCTGACGCCTGAGCCCCGGGGCCCCCCAAGCTCCTGGTTTTTTGGATGCTGGCCTCCAGAACCAGCCTCAAGACCTCAACACCTAAGCCCCCAACTCTGAAACAGAGGGGGTGGAGGGGCACAAGGGAGCTCAGGGGGCCAGTGTGGACTTCCCCGGCTTCTCCCAATTCACCTTCTGTGTCTCTCTGCTTTCCCAGTCTGGGAAATGGGCTGCCTGGAAGTCAGCCCCGTTTTCCTGGAGTCCTGAAAAGGATGTAAGAGGGGGAGACCTGAGCCCCTAAGAAGGGAGGGACTAAGCTGGGACTCACAGATGGCTGCCCGCCCCCCACTCAGTCTCCCTGGTGAGCCGAGCAGAGAGGCCTCCAGAGAAGGCTGGGAGAGAGGGCGCGGCTCAAGTTTCCTCCAGAGGGACGGTGGACACCCTGGCTTCACTCACTGTCCATGCCCTGGAAAGGCAGGAGGCCAGTGCCCTTCTGCATCTCTACATCCTTCTCGAAGGTGAAGGTGAACTGCTCCAGCCCAGCAATGACCTCTTGCATCTTCCATCTCCTGCAGGGGCTGCTAAAACCTGCTCCAGCCCCGGCAGGTGGACCCTATATAGCCCATGGGAGGTCCTTAAGGGGCCAGGGTCTGATGCTGCGCCCCTCATCCCCGGGTGCCAGCGTCCAGGTGACAGCCACGTGACTCTCTCAGTGCGTGGATGTCTCACCACGCCCACCTGACGCAGGTGCGGACGCCCCAGGGCCCCACGCCTCCACATGGGGGTACCATGCACGCTGCTGGGGGAGAATTAGCCAAGCCCCCCCACCCCACGCTGCTCATCTCTCTGCGGTATCCTCAGACATACACACAACATAGGCGCAGACATGACCACACCTGTGCTCACTCTTTCAACATGAAGACAAAGCCACAGGTCAGCTTTGGGAAGAGTTGCATCAACCGACCGCAGTGAGGCTGCTCCCATTCCCAGGAGCTTGGGGGCCAAAGGGAGGGGGGGCGGGGCAGGGGTGCTTCCCTCCAATCAGGTCCCAGCCAGCCCCTCCCTCTGAGACTGCTGACACCCCTTTTCTGGCCTGAGTGACAAGCCCTGAGTGAGCTCTTCATGGGAGAGGGAAAAAGGAACGAAATCCAGAGGAATCGGAAACAGTCGGATGAATAGCGCTTTGTTTACGGGCACACAACCCGAGCTCGGAGCTGGGAGCTCGGCTGGGGGTGGAACCAACCAGAGGCCGCGGCCCCCCCCCCCGCCAGGATTCCACAGGCCACCCGAGCGCCTCCCACCCCTGAGAAAGTGCTTTGTAAACGAAATCTCTATGCAAATGTTGTTTTATTATTATTACGCCACTCCTGCCCCCGGGGCTGGGGGACATCTGAAAGGGCTTTCAATGGAGCCCTTTAGGGCTCTAACTAGGGCAGGCTGTCCCCTCCCCCCTCTCCCCTCCCCCCGCACCACCCGGGCCCCTGCACTGGCCTTCCCTCCCACTGGAGGGGATGTTTTTGAGTCTGGCCCTGGAACCCCACAGAACCCGACGCCCCTGTCCTGGTCGGAGCAGGGAGAGGTGGGCAGCGCCCTGCAGGCCCGAGCTGGCCTGCGAGAAGGAGCCTGCTGGCTTTTGTTTTCCCAGGGCTCCAGCTCGCCTTGTTCTTTTGAACTCTGGATCCGAAAAGAAAATAGCTGGAGAGAGAGACACCTGGAGCCGAGGCGGGGCAGGGGAGGGGTGGGGAGGGGATCCAAGAGTTTCCAGAAGCCTGGGCCTCCCTCCAACTTCAATCCCAGGGAGGCAGGGTGCTGAGCTGGCGGCTGGGCGAGGCTGGGACACAGGGCCCCCTGGGGTAGATTCCTGTGCATCGATTAAGAGTCCCAGAAACCCATTTGTCTGTCAGGCCAGGGAGGCAAACGAGGACATCAAGCCTCGGCCAGCGAGGCCAAGAGCACACAGTTGGGAAGACGGTGGTGACGAGGGAATTCAGATCCGGGTCTCTTGATGATTTCCTTCCATAAACATCCAGAGGGCATCTGGGTAGTAGGTACTGGGGCCCCGAAACGAAGGACTGTCTTCCTGCCCTCAGGGACAGCCCAGGCAAGTGGGGAGCACACAGTGGTCCAAGGGAATGAGGGGGCTAACGGGATAAACGCTAAAGGCGGGGCGCTAAGCAGGGGCGGGGAGGGGTGGCAGAAGAGTGTTCTAGAAGGGAGGCCAGTCGTAAGAAGGCACGGGGCATACGGCGGGGGGGTGGGTGGTGGTCAAGGTTCAGTTAGACCTTCAGGCAGAGGGGTGTGGGTGGCAAGATTGGAGAAGCAGGGACTTGAAACTGGAGTCTCTTAGGGCTTGGTTTTCTCTCATGATGAGTGAGAGAGCGCCCCCTGAAGGGCTGGGAGAGCCACACACAGCACCCCAAAGACTAGATTGAGGAGGAAAGGCAGGGCAGGCAGCTATGTAAGGGAGGATGAAAATAATAATTAGAGCCCCGGAGATATCTCCAGGGATGCTTCCCCGCTCTCTGGTGGTCGGAAAGGGCTCACTGGCAAGAGCCAAGTGTGGAGGAGACCCCGATGAGGACTCCTCCCTCCATCCACGACCAGCCTCCCCTCTTCTTGGGGTCAAGGTCTCGCCCTCCACCTGGACTCCCTGTGACACCTCCGTGTGTCTGGCTGGCAGGGGGTGCACCCAGGATGCTGTGAGGATGAGTTCCCCTCCCCTCTGTGCACCATTCCCCTCCCCACTGTGCACCATTATCGATTTGGCATAAGAATGACGACACCTGGCATGCGTGGTTTTGCTTCCCCAAAATGCCTTCTGGGGCGGGTTGAATTGTCTCCCCCAAAAAGGGAGACCAAGTCCTAACCCCTGGTACCCATGAATGTGACCTAATTTGGAAATTGGATCTTTGCAGATGGATCTCAAGGAGATCAGTCCTCACAAGAGAAGAGAGGGGGTTGGGGACACGCAGAGAGGGCAGAGAGGCAGGATTTTGGCAGCCGCCATGGGGCACTGAGGTTGGCCAGCCACCCCCAGAGGCCCAGACAGAGACGGGGAACAGTCCTCCCTCCGAGGCTCCTGATGGAGCCTGCCCAGCCCACACTACCTTCTCGGACCAGGAGAGAGCACGTGTGTGCTGTCTCAAGGCGCCACCTCTGCGGTGATTTGCTATGCTGGCCCCAGCACACTCGTACATCCTCCCACTCGGACCTGCAGGGACCTCACTCCCGTTACGGATGAGCAAATAACCACAGGGAAGTAGCTGACTGCCGAGGTCCCACAGCTGATTGGTGTCAACTGCTGGAGGTCTGGGGCTCCCACCCCGTAAGCCCTTTCCTCCTCTTCTTGTCAGCCCCCGACCAGGGGGCTGCCCCTGCCCACCTCGAGGCTCCCCAAGGGACCAGCACCCCATTGTGCAAAGAGAAAACACAAGGCCCAGCCCAGAGAATCGCTGGTGATGCCCCAGAGAAGGGGCTGGAGTGGGGAGCCGGGTGCCCCAGCTTGAGGGAGGGGGGTCCGCTCTCGAACCTCCTAGTCCTCTGTGCCCTGGAGCGTATCCCCGGCACCTGTGTTTTTCTCAGTTCATTAGTTCATGGCTGTGGAGTGGACATGCATCACTCTGCAAACAGTGGGGTCAATTTTTTTTTTTTTAAATTTATGAGAGAGAGAGAGAGCCTGAGAGGGGAGAGGGAGAAGCAACTCCCTGCTGAGCAGGGAGCCCGATGTGGGGCTCGATCCAGGGACTTCCGGATCATGACCTGAGCCGAAGGCTGACACTTAACCGATGGAGCCACTCAGGCGCCTGTGAATTTTTAAATCATTATGAGACGCTCATTTAACTCTGGCTGCAGATTTCCTGCATCATCGTCACCCTGCTCCTTTTCCTCTATAAATGCACTTCTCTGAAAAGTGGGAGCCCAGGGAGCTCTAGAATGCTCCGGCTGCCAGGAACTGGGGTGCTCCTCGTGCCTGTCCCCCTGGCCTTCGGTCAATGGCAGCCCAAGCTTTTCTGGGCCGAGTGTGGCCAGGCCCTCCTCCCTAGTGTCTATACATCGGCCCCACACCCACTCGAGTACTCTGAGTCCGTGCGAAGGGTATAGACTGTGGCATTGGGCAGGCCAGGGAGGCAGGGTTCAAATCTGGGCTCTGCTGGTCCCCAGCCTGTGATCCTGGGCCATTTAATCACCCCTCTGGGCCCCAGATTCTGCACCAGTGAAACGGGACCCCCAGTGTGACCTCCCCTGGGGTGCTGACCATGAGAAGCACGTGGGTGCCTGATACCAGGGGGCAGCTGTATCAGAGTCGTCCTCCCAGTAGGTCAGTGCCTTAAGGAATGAAGACCGGCATCCTGTCCCCAGGTCCAAGGTCATCCCCCCTCAAGCTTACAATTGCTAGGGGCCCCTGATAAAAGGCGCTGTGGGAGAGGGAAGGCTCCGTGCTGCTCAGGGGCAGCTGGAGGGGCTGCTCGAAGTCCAGGAGGGACGGGCCGGGTGGCTGGGCAGCCATGGTGTCGGGATGGGGTAGAGGTCAGAGGAACCCCCGGGGCCCCCAGCTGTGGCTGCTCAGCCTCAAGGACAATGAGCCAGTGTGCCCAGCCCTCTCCACTGCTCTTTGTGCCCTAGAGATGCCACTTGGCGGAGACAGCTGTCGGCCTCACAATAGCCACTTGGAGAGCAGGGCAGGGAGGTCCAGCAGCCGGGATGGTCCTGCGGCGTCCTTGCCCGAGAGCTTGGTCTCTTCGAGGCCAACAGTTCTGGGAATGCTACTCTGGTGGAGGCATCTCTCTCCCCCAGGGGCCTGGGTACTGTGACAGGACTAACGATCACACACACTTCTCATCAGGGCCTCCTCCCGTCCTCACCTGCAAATGGTTGAGTTGTTTCTACCCATTTTACAGATTAAGAAACGGAGTCTGAGAGGGGCCAAGGACCGAGACTCCGGACCTTCACTAGCAGTTGCTAGGGCTTAGCTGGTTGAGGTTCACCACATACACCATCTTTTCTCTAATTCCCACAAAACCCCAGAAAGAGAGCCGCCATGATGATGATAATGATGATGATTATATTATTATCTTCCACAGTTAAGAAAACTGAGGTTCAGGGGCGCCTGGGTGGTTCAGGGAGTGAAGTGTCTGCCTTCGGCTCAAGTCGTGATCCCAGGGTCCTGGAATCGAGCCCCGTATCGGGCTCCAGGCCCTCACTGGGCTCCCAGCTCAGTGCACAGTTCCTTCTCTTCTCCCTCTGCCTGCCGCTCTGCCGACCTATGCTCTCTAACTCTCTGTCAAAGAAAGAAAGAAAGAAAATCTTAAAAGAAAAGAAAACGGAGGCTCGCCGGCTTATTCGCATGAGCTTTCCAAAGATCCTAGGCTCTGTCTGCGGGAGCCCACGGCCAGCGCACGGGCCACAGCGCAGGAAAGCACACACCCCTGGGGCTGGAAAGATGAGAACAACTCGGGCCACGGAGGGGGCATGGGGGCTGCACTTCTGGCCTGAGAGCCAAGGAGATGGGACATGTGGGGCCCAGGGGGTCCTGAAAGCTTTCCTCCTCCACCGTTGCTGCCTTCATGTGTCCTGGTCTCCAGGCCACCCCGCCCTCTGCTTCTGGGCCCAGAGTCCCTCCTGGCTGAGCAGAGGGCCCAGACCGCCAGCAAAAATGAGTTAGCAGAAGAGGCACGGAGGGGGCCAGCCCAGGCTACGCTCTGGTTTCTTCCTACCTATTCACAGCCCCCCAGCTTCGCTCAATGGCTTCTGTCCCCACTTGGCCTCTAGGGAGCCGTTCATTCATTCACTCACGTACTCACGAGAAAGTATCTTTGAACTTCCCTTCATGCCGAAGGGTACGGAATGAACGCGACACAACTTCTCTCATTGTTCTAGCAAGCGGAATCATGGCCCCCAAAGATGGCCACGCCCTGATCTCCGAACCCTGTGGACATGTTACTTCCGTGGCAAAGGGGACTTTGGGGAGGTGGTTGAGTATCCTGAAACGGGGAGATTATCTTGGATTCTCTGGGCAGGCCCAGCGTCATCGGCCTTACAAGTGGGAGCTAGGAGAGCTGGAGGGAGGGAGGAAAGGAGAGAGATTTGCAGATGAAGAATGTTACTTCGCCAGCTTTGAGGACAGAGGAAGGGCCACGAGCCAAGGAGGGCCGGCGGCCTCTAAAAGCTGGAAGAGGGGAGGAAAGGAATTCTCCCCTCGTCCCTTCGGGAGAAATGCAGACTTGCTGATACCTTGGTTTTAGCTCAGTGAAAGCCACTTTGGCCTTCTGACCTCCAGGATTGTAAGAGAATAAACACGTGGTGGTTTAAGCCGCTAAATTCGTAGCAATCCAGTACACCTACAAGGACCCGAAGACAGAGGGAAGTCACGCATAAACAGGCAGCAGAATCCTGCCGGCTGGGAAACGAGGCATTTGCAAAGTTTCCACAGAAACACAAGCAGCCCGCATGACAGCTCTCTGGTGGGCGGCGAGGAAAGGCTTCAGGGAGGTTGTGCAGCAAAGCCGGGGACAGGCAGAGTGGCGTCAGGCAGGAGGGAACAGTGTGGGGCCCAGCCTCGGGGAGGTCACTGGAGTCAGCCTTATAGCCTTGGGTCTGACCTGCATTTTATATATTTATTCACTCACTCATTTATCACAATTATTTTTAATAGATTTTTAACAAGATTTATTTATTTAGTTAGTTTTAAAATTTATTTCTCTGTCAGGGAGCGAGAGAGAGAGCGAGCACAAGCAGGGGGAGCAGCAGTCTCCCCGCTGAGTAAGGAGCCCGATGCGGGGCTCGATCCCAGGCCCCTGGGATCATGACCTGAGCCAAAGGCAGACGCCTAATTGACGAGCCACCCAGGTGCCCCTCACCTTATTTATTTTTTAAGTAAGCTCTACCCCCAACCTGAGCCTTGAACCCATGATCCTGAGATCAAGAGTCTACCGACTGAGCCAGCCAGACACCCCTGGCCTGATTTAGAAAGCGCCTCTGGCAGCAAAGCTCTGCTGGGGCCACTGCCCAAGGAAGGGCCGGAAGAAGGCCTTGAGGCAGCCCGCATGCCAGGATCCAGCATTCCCAGGAAAGGGGTTCCTCTTCCCCACAGCCCTAAGGCCGACTATGTTTTGTAAGGCAGAAAAACGTCCAAGGCCAGGACCAACCTTAATTATTAGCAAAGTTCTCATATCTCTTCCTGCAGCCCTGGAGAGAGTTGCGTGCGCCTCCTGGGGTGTGTGCGCCTCCCCCTCCCCCCCCACTTGCAGGAGGGAGAGGAAGGTTTCTCTAGGACACAGACCTGCCGGCTGACCATGCACACCATGATGCATGAATTCCCCCAGTCACGGCCTGGGGCACTTACTCTGATGGATTGGGGGCCAAGGTCACGAGTTTGATCTGCCTCTGGGTCAATTGAGTCTGGAAGAAAAACTCCATTTCCATCCCGGCAGACTGCCCTCCAGTCTGTTACTTCTAAATGATTCTAGGGTCACAAGGCAGACAGATTACGGATGGAAAAACGCTCCGGGCCCCGACTATTGATGGGGAGTCAGTTGTGCTCACTGGGTGTCCAAGCCAAGCCCAGTGGGTGTGGGTGCCAAGAGCAGCCAAGCAGAGGGCAGCCGTGCCTCACTCCCACCCTGGGTGCGGGGGCTGTTGGGAGACTCAGTGGTGCTGGAGGGGAGAAGCTCAGCAGCCCCGACCTTGCCTCCGGTCTGGGGTCCGTCAGACCCATATCTCTGTCCTTGGGCTCACTTCTTGGTTTGGCTTTGAACTGCAGCTCTGGGCCACGACTCCATCTAGGCGAGCACGAGTAGCTGCTGACCCACCCTCTCGGTCAGCTTGGGCTCCCACAGCGGCTTCAATTCCTCCCAGTTTCTGGAGGCTGGAAGTCCGAGATCAGGGCGCAGGCAGATTTGGTTCCTGGCGAGGGCCCAGTCTCCGGCTGTGTCCTCACGTGGTGGAGAGAGAGTGCTCCGGTCTCTCTTCCTCTTCCTATGAGGACATTAATCCCATTGTGGGGGGCCCACGCGCATGACCTTATCTAAACCTGGTCACCCCCTCCTAAGACCATCAACACCGGGAGGGGGTGGGGAGGACTTCAGCGTAATGAACTTACGGGGTCACCAACATTCTGTCCCTGGCACCCGCCGCCCCGACAGCTGCCCTCTCGCCGTTTCTACTTGAAATGGCTTCCGTATGTCTGAGACCAACCCTGACTGTCCTGAAATTGGTAGTCCTCCCCACCTCCTCTCAGGAACGTCACCATCACCAGACGCCCAGGCCAAAGCGAGGTATGTCCTCAATTCCCCAAACATGTAGCTCCTGCTCCTTACATCATGCACTCGTCTCATCCCTGGGTCTGATTTGAACTGTCCTCTCTCAGGGCGGCCGCCCTATGGCAGATCTCTAAAGTGAGATCCAGGTCAACCCCTGTCTCAGCACCCACCGGTTTCTCCCTACAAAGCCCTTGGTGCCAAGTGCAGAGTTGGGCTTATTTTCTTGCTTGCTGATGCTCTGTTTCCCGCCCTCCCCACCGGCCTCCCCACAAGCCCATGTTCCCACAGTGGGACTCCTCCATCAGCCCCAGCAGGTGCGGTGCCCGGGCCCCTCAAGACATCTAGAGGCCCGTGAACATGTTTTAATTTCCTTAAAATCAGAAGAAAATCTGTGAAAAGCTCTTAGGCCAAAGAAAGACGTTTTGATATATAATATTAATGCATGCACCTTTTTCCTAACGCAGTCATAAATCTAATTCAAACCATCTCTAGAGAGGAGAAGCCCAGGAAAGCCACGGCACCGCCCTGGGGCCGGGTCTGAATAGTCCACGGCCTTGCGTACTCTCACTGTCTCTGCGCCTCTTGTGGAACTAGGCACACAGCAGGTGCTCAATAATCACCAGGTGAATCCACGCTGCCCATTTCCGTCTTCAGAGAACACCACCCCAAACTTGCAGGCAGCCCTGATTTCACTTTCCGGTGGCGAGACATGACACTGAAGGAGCATCTTCCAAGTCAGCTGGGCGGCGACAGAGCCCACTCGCCACCCTGGATTCGCGGAGAGCTGCCCCGGCCCTGGCCCCCTTCTGGCCCCACGGGGAGAAATCAGAAAGCTGTACGGCACTTCTCAGACACTGCCTTCAGAGCACCGTGCTGCTGGCTAGAGAACTACCAGCTTGCTCAGGAAAGTGGGTAATTTAAGATGCAAGAAGATACATTTTATTCCCCGCGGGACTCCATAAACCTTTTTCCGCTTTGAATAAAACACGCATGACCTGAGAACACTTTTGTCTTAAATTGTCCCTTATGAAAAAAAAAAAAAAGGAAAAGAAAAAGGTGTCTCAGCATTCCTTGTAGGAGCAGGGGTTTTGGGCCCCCAGTGGGACATGTGGCAATGTCTGGGGACATTTTGGATTGACATAGCCGGTGGGGGGATGCTGCTGGTATCTAGGGGGTGGAGACAAGGGTTGCCGCTCAGCCTCCTGCAGGACCAATCCTAATAACAAAGAATGATCGGGCCCCAAATGTCGATAGTACTGAGGCAGAGAACCCCTGGTTTGGAAAAATCTCAATCACATGTCTTGGATGAACGACTCGGATCACTCAGGTCTGGCCCTCTCCACAGACTTGATTTTACCGATCTGCCCCTCAGCCTCAAGTGCTCGACTGACACTGAGCAGAAAGGCCGCCTGATGGGGGGTTTGTGCGGGTGCACGGGTTAGGAGGCTGTTGGTGAGGACACTGCCTGAGATCCTGTTCCTGGCTCCTTCAACGATCTCACAAGCATCTCACTCAGACCCTACCTAGAAAAAGCAAGAGTTGCTTCTGGGATCGTTATATTCTTGTAGACTTGTGCGTTTTGTAATGGGTGGATTTCCCTTTTCCCTTTGACTGACGGGAAGCTCAGAGTCCAATTTGCAGCCCACCTTTGAGAACTGGGGAGGCCCACCCTGAGCACATGGCTGCATACTAACCCCTTGGTTCACTGTACTGTTTGTTCCAGCCCTGTTTTCGCTCTGATCTATTTTTATCGTATTGTATTTTCCATATTTTTGTAAGCTGCCTCCAGACCTTTTGGTAACAAAGCAGGGCAGAAAAACAAAACAAAATTCAGCAGAGCCCTGTGGCCTTGGTGGGTATTTTACAATGTGTCACGGGGTCATTTCAAGGCTAAGTCCAAGTCCTGCTGGGGAAGGCAGCTGTCCCTGGCCCCGCTGGTCCCCTTCTGGGAGTCTTTCTTCTTGGAGAACAGAAGTTCGGTGGGTTAGAGCAACAGGCTTTAGAGGGAGAGAGGCTGATATCCATCTGCCCACAAATTCCTGCCCCTCCCCCAAACGTTCTTTCCAATCTCCCATCTGGCTGTCTGTTGCCAAGGGGAAGGGCTAGACGAGCTCTCTGAACTTGCCTTTCCCCCATCTTCCTTCTGGGCCTTCAGGGTCCCGGGATACTCCGCACGCGGCTATCACTGCAGCTGAGTGTGTGCAGGGGTGGGGAGGACCTGCCCCAGTATGCAAAGGCGAGGCCCTTTGGGAGGCTGTTGGGAGGGTGGGGGTGAGCCAGGGATGGGGGTGGGGGGGTGCCACCTACACCTGAAAACATCAACCCCTCCCACCAGTCACCCCGACCACTAACACAGTCCAGGCTCTGGCCCCACATGGTGCACGGGCTCGGCTGGCCCCTCATCTCTGGTAACAAAGCCAGAGCCAGTCCGGTCCACCTGTCTCTGCTTTGCTCACGGGACGCGGCCAGCGCTTTCTCTGCCTCAGCCTCTATCTACCCATCTGTAAAATGGGCGGTGGGAGGGGGCGGGGAAGGTAAACCAGGTCCTAAAGTTCGGAGATCCTAAGGACCCCCTCCCTCCTGTGTTCTGACACCCTTTATCCCTTTCGTCCACTTCCT
>CM053619.1:41763366-41783372 GCA_028646535.1 Procyon lotor
CTCACCCAACGTCCTTCAGGGCTCAGCCGAGACGTCACTTCTGGGAAACGCCCTCTGGGCCACCTCTCCTCTGGCCTCCCAGCACTCTGGATGTCCCCTGTCCCTCATCCTATTCCTGCCCACAGGGCTGTAACCTGCCCACTGGACCCCGAGCTTCCGGAGGGGATTCTGATGGGCCTGCTCGCCTCCCCGCTGAAGCCCGGCCCGCAGACCTATTGAAAGGGAACACCTCCATGCTGCCCTCTGGGCTTTACTTCAGCCTACAGACCCCTCCGGAGCTCCCAGCCCCACCTCGCCGTATCCTCCCCCAGGGTCCTCGCTCCCTGTCCAGCTGCTGACGCCCCGTCTGATGGCTCCCCACCAGCAAGTGCCACCCCTCCCAACCCCGTGCCAGCCCCGGGCAGTCCTACGTTTGTCATCTGGCAAGCAAAGTCCTGTAGGACGTGCGGCGGGGGCCAGGCACCGGGGCAGACCTGCCACACAGGTGACCTGGGCTGGGCTCCGGGCCAGGGGACAACTCTCCTGGATGGCCTTGAGATGACCCACTCCAGCCAGTCAGCTCTCCCTCCTCGTGTTCCTCCTTCTCCCCACCAAACCATCAGGAATCCCTCACCCCTAACCTGAACCATCTCTCGCGCCCACGTCCTGGGATCTAACCTCTAAACAATTAGATGTGCATCAGCTAGACCGATTGGCCAACATTTTCTATAAAGGGCCAGAGACTCAAGATTTTTGGCTCTGTGGAAGATACTGTCTTTATAGTAGGGAAACAGCAACAGACCGTATGTAAACAAAGCGTATGGCTGGGTCCCCATAAAACTCTATATAGAAAAACAAGTTGTGGGCCAGATCTGGCCCATGAGCCATAGTTTGCTGACTCTTAAACTAAACTCATGGAAAGTACTGGCCTCAAGGTCGTCCCCTCGCCTCTGCTCAGAAGACGGTCCCCCTATGTGACCTCTCAGGCCAACCTTTGGGGGAAAACTCTCTTTGGCTTAAAAAGAGAAAGGGAGTCTCCAGTTGGCCTTAGACTCGTTAGGAACGTAGGGAAACTAAACCAGATTTCTAAGGGCACCTTGGTATGAGGGAATCCCTCAGGCTTCCGCGGCCACCAGGCAAGAATGGAAAGGGCTCATGTCTTCAACCTGCTTGCAGTCCAGCCCCTGCCTCTAATCAGAGAGTCCTGGGATTTCAGAGAGCTGGGAGGGAAGGGTTTCCTTATTTCCAGGGTCGCCCCAGAAAACAAGTGTACCGAAGCAGAGTGAGTTATCCGGGTTTATGCCCCAAAGGGCAGGGCCAGGTGAGAAGCTGGTCTCCCGGTCTACGGCTCTCTCCACTCTGCTCCAGACGTTTCTCTGGCCTTGGGTAGGTAGCGTCCCTCATCAGTTACCATGACCCGCAGAACGCCCCTCCCTGCTTCCGGGCCAGGGGAGCCCAGAAAGTGCAGGAGTCTGGCTGCTTCCTCAAATGTCTCCCCGGGCAGGGGGAGTAGGGGTCATGCAAAACGGCCCCGGGCTGAGAACATAGCTATGAAATTAAAGCTTCAGCTCTTTACCATGTAAACACACACAAAAAAGAGGGGAGGCAGGGCAGGGGGCCTAAAGGGCTAGAATCGTGGGAACACGGACACGAACTTCCAGAGTTGCAAGAAGGGTTTCAGTGCAATGGCAGGAATCCCCAGACCCAGTGAGCAGCTAGCACCCGATCTGAAGTGCTCCTCACAAAGAGAAAGATGAACTACAGAGGCAGCAGCCAGGGCCTCAACAGACCTGGTGAAGAGCCCTGTGGGCCGCCCACAGGGACCTGGTACTCTGGCCATCGTGACTACGGGACAGGAGGGTCCCATCAGCCCCCGCCTCTATCCTGGCAGGTAAAACAGGAGAACAGGTCAGAGAGGCCAGCGGGGAAACCCTGCAGGTCAGCCCCCAGGAACCCAGAAAGCACCTGGCTCGGCCCTGCACCCCAGCAAGAAAGCGAGAGTCTGGCCAATGCTATCTACTGCTTATGGTCTCACTCTCTGGGGGCGGGAAGGAAGGTTTCTGCCTCATAAAAAAAAACAAAAAACCAAAGCATCTCCAATGCCCAGCATGAAAAAGTCTCGAGAGAGTTGGGGCCCGTCCGAGTCACCTGCTCAACCCACTGCCCAGCAAGGAGTCCTGGAGTCTGGCCCAGGTCTGGGTCTCTGGAATCCTAGGGCTCACACCAGGCCGGCCAGGCTTCAGGGCTGGTGAGAACCCTAAGCTTTGAACACAGAACACTGTGGGGGTGAGGAGTACTGAGATTAAGGACGAGCAGGTGGCCGGGCCGGTCAGGGGGCCGGTCAGGAGGCCCGAGAGCCCACCAGGAAGGGGATCGTGCCAAAGAGAGCTAGCTGTGTCTTTGGCAGGGGGCGTTGCTAAGATGACTCAGCTCGGGGGAAGTGGCTAAAATAGGCTGCCGATGACAGGGCGGCCACTCCCCACAGCCTGCCCAGGGTGGGGCACCCCCCCAACCCCAGCCCGGAAGCCATATCCCACTTTCCTGGCAGAGCAAAGGAAAAACCGAGCAGGAACTCACGGTTCTCCGTCGCTCTCCCCAGCCTCTGATGGAACTAGACTCCTCTGCCCTTGACCCCACCAGCCACAGAACATTCCTTTAAGGCAGGAGCAGGGAGCCCTCCCTGGAAGGCCAGGCCCCCGGTGGTTTACCCCGACCACACCCTCAGCTCCGTTCTGCTCCTGAGACTCCAGAGCACAGCTCCTGCCCGGACCCCTCACCCATCCTTCCTGGCAGGCCGCACACAGAGCACCGGCCTCCCAGATCAGCCCGTCCGGCAGCAGTCAGACGGACCGAAGGACAGGCTAGACGAACCCACCACTCCCAAATGCCCAGGCAGCGGCCAGTCGCTGGCAGCCCGACCAAGGCCGGAGAGAGAACTAAGCTCTCCGGTGACAGTAGGGCAAACTCCCCCCCTTCTGCAGCTGTCCCGCAGGTCCCCCCGCTTTGGAGGACACATGCTTCAACACCCACCACATCGCCGCTGGGCCACTGCCCCTCCACCAGCTCCGCCGAGCTGTCCTCACGCCCATCCAGGGCCAGCCCCGAGGGACGAGGCTGAACAGAAGGGGTTATATGGTGAAGCACGACCTCAGGCAGGGCTGGGAATGGCTACAGGAGGCTTCGTTCATTCATTCATTCATTCATTCATTCATTCATCAAGTTCCTGCACACCTGCCAATTTCCCCGTACTCTTTTAGGCCCTGAAGACAGCAGGGCAGTGAGAATCACAAGGTGGATAAGCCCCCTGCCTTCCTGAGGCACGTGTGCAGTGTGATGCTGGGTGGGCGGGGAACCGGGCCATACAGACCCGAGTAAGACGGTTTCTCGGTTTCTCGCAGTCCTCGGTGCCCAGAGGGCAATGAATGGGGAAATGGGAGCCAGTGTGGGTGTTACGGGACAGGGGGAGCGCCCTCCGAGGAAGGGGCTCTGCGAGCTGAGAATTGGATGATGGGAAGGAACCAGGCAGGTCAAGGGCAGTCCAGCGAGGGAACAGGACCTGCAAACACCCAGAGGTGGGAAGAAGCTGGTGGAGTATGAGCAAGAGAATGACAACCCAGCGGCCAGGTCCCACAGGCCTGGTAGGAGTTCGGATGGCATTCTAGGTAGTTCTCAGGCAAGTCATGCAATCGGGGCATCTGGAGGTTTCCACGGCAGCTGGCGCTGCAGGGATGGAGGGCAAGCAGGGGCTCAGGGCAGAGGATGGGGGCCAAGAGACGGACGTGGTGAGGAGGTGGACAGAGGGGGGCCCACTCAGGGCACGCTTTGGAGGTAGGGACCCCAGAGCTGCTGAGGACCCAGAAGGGGGTTAGAGGGAAAGGGCACAATCAAAGGGGCTCCAGGCCTTCCAGACCCCACACCAAAGACCACAGGCATTGTGCGGTGCCCAGTCTCACCTGGGGGGCTACAGACCTTTCTTCCAGGGGTGCAACCAACATCCCACCACCAGGAAGAGCTTCACTAGGCCGAAATGGTGGTGGGGGTGGGGGAGGCACCCTGGTACACAGGTCTGCCTGCTGGAGCCACGCGGAGAAGGGCTTGGGGGAGCCACCACCCTCTGGAACAGGGTAGGGGCTCTGGCTTGTGTGGCCAGAGAAAGCGTCGGGGCTTTTTGGAGCACTTGGCAGCCTCCGCCTGCCGAGATAAGACGTGGGGCCGGCGAAGGCCGGAGAGAGCTTCCCTCCAGCCAGGGGACAAGGGCTGCTGTGAATGGGAGCGAGCCGTGGAGGCTCTGACCCACATTGTTACAAACGGCAGGCAGGAGGAACCTCCACGGGGGCTGTGGTATCGTTTGAACTGACTTTCGTGCTCTCTGGAATCTTTTACTTCCTTCACGTACCCCGCAAAAGCCCTCGGATTTGAAAGTGTGCCGTTTGCACCGGGAGATTAAGAAGCACAGTCTTAAAATAACTGAAGCCCGAACGGCCTTTAAAAAAAAAAAAAAAAAAAAAGCCTAGGATGGGAACATGGTCTTTTTCACGACCCCTTAACATCTCCTTAACATCCTGAGACTAGAGCGACTGCTCTCTCAGAGACGGTGAAGCCACATTAAGGGACTCGCCGAGGTCATGGATGGGAGCCAAGCCTTCGTCCCCACACCAGGACTACAGCCACTACCGTGGTTTCCGTAAATAACGGCTTGACAATGAGTATGACTTAGCCACTTCTCCAAAGGGAAGCCTACCCTAATATTCACAGAAGCCTTCTTTCTAATCTCACAAGGCTGGAAACCACCTAACAGCCGGGAATAAGGAGCTTGGCCGAGAGGACGAGGGGCCATCAACTGATGGACACGCAGGCACGAGGAGTGGGGGCTTACAAAGACCGGGCTGCCACATGCACCACCGGTGACCACGTGCCATCACGTGGGAAGGAAAAAACAGGCAGCGCTTACGCGGATTTATACAGACTGATGCCAGGTCTACACCAATTGAGGCTTAGAGGAGTTAGGTCAGGCTCGAGAGGACACAGGCATTTTGTTTGTTTCCTTTAATGTGGTAATGCTGTTTTCATAATACTACTAGTAATAATAATAATATCCCGAAGCATCAAAGGTTTAAGGAAAAGATCTTAATTTCAACACCATCTTAGAAGGGGCTGGTTCTCAGGCTCAGTACAAGGCCCGGAGCTTGGGTCTTGGGTCCACTCTCTTGGTGCCACTATGTCCCCCCACCACGGATGTCTGTTGTCCCTCCCTCCCCGCAAGCTGGACGCATGCATTTTGTTCAAAGTCCTGTGGGAGGAGGAAGCGGGCAATCTATAGCAACCTGGAATCAAGGGGAGACACAGAGATCAGGACTCCCCCGAAAAAACTCACTCCCCAACAGCTGCTTCCTGACCCCCGAGCCTCTGCAACTGAGCAGGAGAAGAAAGATAACGATCATCCCCTCCACACCATCACCGGAGACTGGCCAACTTCCAGGGCCACTAAAGCTCCAAGTCGGAGGCCAGCCTCCCACATGGGTGATCCCACAGCAGGATCTTAGCCAAGATGCCCTGGGCAGGGGAAGGTTGCCTCTGCTGCCTCCACAGCCCGAGCTCAGCTCTTCTGGAGGCTGCAAGGGCGCAGAGAAAAAGGCCGGGGTCCCACAGGACCACCAGCACTCATGGTACTCACATACCTAGCCCACCATCAAGTCTTGTGCAGACAGAGCAATACCATCATTTACCGGTGTCTGCCGTGTGCCAGGTGTCGTGCTAGCACAGGGGAAACTGAGGCTCAGATGGTGTGAGCCTCACCCCAAATGAATCACTCTCACAGCTAGTAAACAGCGACTTAAGCCCACTTCTGGCCAACCTTGGACACACGGTTTTCTGAATGAGATGGTGCCCCACCCCCCCAGGGCCCATTCAGCTGTCCCAGCCAAGAACGTCCCCATGGAAGACGGGGGTGGGATGGCATTGGGGAAGCTGCTTCTTGAAGACCCTGAGAACCAAGACTCCCTTGGATGGACTTCCCATCAGAGATCTGCTCTCGGGATGGCTCAAATGGGCTCTTCCTTACTTAGGATCGCATTTCTATTTCCTGCTCGGAGGAACGGCCCGCCCCCCCCATGTTCGGATTCCCTGGGAGCAGAGAGGTGGGGGGTGGGGAGGACCACACTGAAGCAGGACTCCCCTGGCACATTTAGGAGTGGGCTCAGCATGAGGCCCTGCCTCCAACGTTTCTCAGGCCTGCCCCGACCTAGCCCCCGTCTTGTGTTTCAGGGGCATTCCAGCTGCCAAGAAGGAAGACCAGAACCCCGACCCAGGCTGGGTGCCCTATGCTCGCTCCAGCACCCCTGCCTGCCTGCTCATCCCAACCAGGCTCACTGACCCAAGGGTGCCACTGCCCAGCCACGGTTGGGCAGATCCCAGTTCCTGGAGGTGGACACTCTCTGCTTCCTGGAAGAAAGGGAAAATGAACAAGGCCCAGTTTCAATACCTGCTTCCCCCGGGGATCCCTGCTGGGAGAGTGGGGAGCAGGGTGAGCCCACCCAGCTCCTCAGGACACCACGCTCTTGCCAGAGTGGGGCTCACGAGTGAACTCCACATACTCTGTGCCACGCCTTCTCAGGGACTTCTGCCTTCTGCTACTTCTCTGGGGGTTATTAAATAATTTATGGTCACACTGTCCAGTGTGGCGGCACCAGCCTTACATGGCTACAGGGCATCTGAAATGTGGGGAACCCAAATGGACACGTGCTAACGGGTGAAACATACAATAGGACTGCGAAGATTGAGAATGAAAAAGAAAATGTAAAAGAGCTCATTATATTCTACTGATTACATGTTAAGATGATAATATTTGGGGTGCCTGGGTGGGTTACTTGGTTGAGAGTCTTGATTTCGGCTCAGGTCAAGATCTCAGGGTTGTAGGGTCGAGCCCCATACTGGACTCTGTGCTGGGTGTGGAGCCTGCTTGGGATTCTCTTTCTCCCTCTCCCCCCTCCCTCTGTCCCCGAGGGCTCCCTGGCCTCAAAAACAAAACAAAACAAAACAAAAACACATAATATTTTGAATGTATTGGGCTAATATGTTAATCTCACCTAGCTCTTCTTACTTTTTTAAAATTAAAAAAAAATTTTTTTAAAGATTTTATTTATTTATTTGATAGCGAGAAAGAGCACAAGTAGGCAGAGAGGCAGGCAGGGAGAGAGAGAGGGGCAAGCAAGCTCCCCGCTAAGCAGAGAGCCCGATGCGGGGCTCGATCCCAGGACCCTGAGATCATGACCTGAACCGAAGGCAGAGGCTTAACCCACTGAGCCACCCAGGCCCCCTCTCTTCTTACTTTTTAAAATGTAGGTATCAGAAATGGAAATGGGGGGCTCCTGGGTGCCTGCTTGCCCCTCTCCCTCTGCCTGCCTCTCTGCCTACTTGTGCTCTCTTTCTCGCTGTCAAATAAATAAATAGAATCATTTATAAATGAATGAATGAATGAATGAATGAATGAATGTGGAAATGATAGATGAAACTTGCAGAACCTTCCACCACAGGTAGATAAATAAAGCGGGTCAAAATATTTACATGTTAACAAATTTTAAATTAAGTACTAAATTCTTAAATTTTACACCCAGTGGACCACTAAGGAATGCCAAGTTGTTTCCATTTTGTCTGAACTCTAACAAAAATCCCTCCTAGCTAAGTTGGCCCAAGTCCTTATTCCGGAGGATACATATAAGCTAGTTAAATAACTTTTGTTTCTTACTGTTAACTTGTTCTCCGGAAGGTTCTACCAAAGTTACAGTTCCACCAACACAGGAGGATGGTTTCCTATTCCAGGGGTTACACCTTCTTTAGTTAGAAACAAAAAACAAACACAGTAACCAGTACACTTGCAAACTTGTGATTTGTACTTCCATTATTAAGGAGGGTGAGCATTTAAAACCTGTTATCATTGGTTTCTGTATTCTTTCTCTTGGGAACTGCTTGTTGAAATTGTTTGCCCATTTTTCTGGGGAAGGGGCTTTACCTTTTCTAATGGATTTGTGGGACTTTTTAAAATATTAAAGCAATTACATTCTTACCATCACATTTTGCAAGTATTTCTGTAAACTGATCATATGCCTGTTTACACTGGACCATTTTGTTTTCTTTTCCAGACTGCTTATTGATTTTTACATAGCCAAATCTGTTTCATGGTTTGCGGCTTTCACCATAGGAAGCAAAGACCTTCCCCCCTTCTAAGAGTATGAAAATATTCACTTCCTCGAAAGATACCAGGTAACATAAGAATGAACAACTAGAGGGGGCGCCTGGCTGGCTCAGTGGGTTAAAGCCCCTGTCAGAGGCAGACCCTCATGACTCATGGTCCTGGGATGGAGCCCCACATCAGGATCTCTGCTCAGCAGGGAGCCTGCTTCCCCCTCTCCCTCTGCCTGCCTCTCTGCCTGCTTGTGATCTGTCTCTGTCAAATATATAAATAAAATATTTAAAAAAAAATAAAAAAAAAAGAATGAACAACTAGAGAAAAATACTAGAAGGAAATGCAACAAAGTAAAGAAGGTTGTGGGTTATTTAAAATAGAAAAACAATTAAAATATAACAGTAATGTTAGTTACTGATTCCATATAGGATTGTTGTAAAATTAGGTAAAGCATTAAATGTTACCTTCATTGGATAGGAAAATTCTTTATATACAGATACCTCCCACTCACGACTCTATTTCCAGACTCCCCTTTGTGTTCACCGGTCTGTTGATTCCTAAACCAGGTCTACACTGTCGCTCTGTAAAATGTGTTTGAGCATCTAGTACGGCAACACTGCTACTTAACTTTTTTTTTTTTCTAAATGTTCTTGTTTTTTTCTAATGTGGTTATTCTTCCAGACAGACTTTAAAAACAGTTAAGTCCCCCAAAGAAATCCTGGTGGGATTATGTTGGAACTGAAAGGAAATACATTAATTTGGAAAGAATAGACTTGATTGCCACATCAAATCTTCAGGCCATTTACTTAAGTCTGGACACCCTTCATTAAATGTGGTGGGTTTTCTTCCTACAAGTCGTACATGATCCTGGTCACATTTATTCTGGGTCATTTCAAGCCCTCTTGTTGTTCTAAGTGGGTTCTGCCTCCTTCTGCTTTTCTACAGCTGTAGTTTCTGACCGTTAGAGCTGGTAAATGGGGAAGTTACAATCTTGATTTATCTATATTTAATGTCCACCCTACTAAACTTGTACTGTCTAGCACACACGAATCAACGTTACCTTTTGGGTCCTGCAACTAGACAAGTCCATTACCTGCCAACTAATAATAATTCTGTTTCCTCCATTCCTTATTCTTCTCTTATTACATCTGCTACAATTGCCAATGTAATGTCGAATAGCACTGCTGACGCGGACACAAGCACCGTGGTTCTTGGCACTCGATGGTAATATCCAAATGAGGATGTGCTACAGGAGTGAAATACACATTCGATTTTGAAGACTTTCTACGATAAAATAATGTAACATCTCATTCATTGTTCACGACTATGGTGAAGTGGCAATCTTTTGGATAAGTACTATGTTGAATAAAACATATTAAAATTAATCTCATCAGTCTTTAGTTTTTAAAATGTGGCTATCGGAGGACGGAAGGGTTCCTATGTGGCTAGCATGGTACTCCATGGGCAGTGCTGTTCTAGAAGGATCTCTGCTGACCATGACGCTCACCACTGGATTCAGAGACATTCCTGTTCATTTTAGAGAATTTATAGTTCTTACAGTTTATAAGCAAATGAAGCAGTGACTTAGCCAGGCTCAGCTCTAGCAGGGAAAATGCACTAGAACTTAATTTACCCTTTAATGGCTGGAAAACATAGAAGCAGCTAGCCAAGCTTGCTCAGACAGTGACTCATAATCAAGGGAACCGTGGAATAATGTCTCTGGGAGCGGGCTGTGACGGCTCTCAGGCCAGTGCCTAGGAAGCCACTCTAGGCAGGGATATCCTAGCTCTGAACAGTGGATCTCAGGTGGCCAGGTCCAGGAAAGACCTGGACTGTGGGTCACCCCAAGTATGAGAAAGGGAAATCGCATTCCCTGAGCTTTTATTCTGCACCAAGCAGCTGCTTTTATCTTGACTAAACTGCCTTAAACAAACAAACAAATAAATAAAAGTAATAACACCATGCTGTCTTCTCCCCCACAGTCCCACTGAGTTATCATCCCCATCTTGCAGATAAGAAGACTGAGGCAGAGACAGCAGTGCGTCACCAAGTCACACACACTTGCTAGGGACAGAGTGGAGAGCAGGGTGTCAGGACCCGCCTGATTCTGAACCCTGGGCTTTCCCCCTCCACCGGAAGGGGTACCAGGGAGGGTCAGAAGCCATACTGGGGCCCTGGCCTCTCAGATCCGAAGGCTATGGATGCACGAACACCCACAGGATATGCATTTAAAAAAAAATTTATTTATTCATTTGGCAGAGAGAGAGAGATGACAAGCAGGAGGGAGACACAGAGGGAGAGGGAGAGGCAGATTCCCCCCTGAGCCGGGAGACCGACATGGGGCTCGATCCCAGGACCAGGAGAGCATGACCTGAGCCAAAGGCGAATGCTTAACCATCTGAGCCACCCAGGTGCCCCAGGATACACAGTCATACACGGCATTTCAGGTTAAAATGTCTCTAGTCCGGGCACACGATACTCCTCCATGCCAGGGAAAAATACAGATAAATCCTGGGAAACACAGACCACAGCCCACCACCAGAAGCCTCGCCCTGCTCCCCCAGCGCTGGGAACACGCCACTCTCCCCACCACCTCCCTCCTCATTCCAGCATTGCGTGCTCTGGGCCAGGGGAGGGAGGCAGGGAAGGCAGCAGGAGGCAGAAAGAGAAAGGCTCCTCACCACCTGGGAGTTGAACAGCTTTGGAAAGAAAGAGAAGGCATGACCCATAGGCATGGGTCGGAGGTGACAGGAAGCTACAAGGGAGTGGGGAAGATGAAGAGTCAGTGACTCAAGGGTATTCAGCAACTTGGCTTGTTTATAGTGCTCTTCCTGGAGACGTGTTTCCCCCCAGCCTGTCCCCGGACAGACGGACGGACAGACACAAACACGGAGCTGCCATCACAGAGGGAAGAGCTCGGAGAGAGGAAGAGGTGCCTGGTGGGGGCGACGGGGCTTGGCCCCAGCGCAGGGCAGGTCCCCCTCACCTGGGAGTGTTCCCCTGGCTCCTCCCTCCTGCCCAGAGCTCCGGCCTCAGAAAGAACGAGGCTGCGCTTGAAATCAGATCTGCCAAGCCCTGTTTGGTTTCACTTCCCTTCTCCGGAGAGTACAGTGCTCAGCAGAAGCGTGGGGAGTGAGGATGACGGTGAGGACAGTCCCGGCTCTCCCGAGGGAGCGGATGGTTGGATCTGGACTTACTCCAGGGCAGGCAGCGAACGGGTCTTGGGCCCGCTGGGGCCTGCGGGGTGGAGGTGAAGAAAGAGCATGGACCCCGGAGCCAGGTGTCGTCCCCCCACCCCCACCCCCGCCTGGCCGCACTGGGCACCTGTTCCTCATCAGCTTCTAGCTTTGCAAGTGAACGGTGACAGTCCGGGCTTGCCGGCGTCACGGCAAGGAGGTGAGCGCTCACCTATGCGGAGCTGCTGTAACGTGTCCTCTCTCGCTCTCAGTGGATGCCCCGTGTCTGTACCTGGAGAGGCAGCAGGAAAATTCCAGCATCCCCAGGGACCGACACTCTGGCAGCCACAGGTCCAGCAACCTGAGACTTGGTTTCCACGCCCATCTGACTTCCTCCTTCCTGATCTTTCATGATGCAGGAGGGAGAGCCTGGCATCTCTGAGCCAGGACTTACCCTCTTTCTGATTTCAGCTTGACGGTGCAGGGATGCGACAAAGGTGGGATAAAAGAGCTCCCTGCCCTTCCTCTCTAGGATGAGGGCTGGATCACTCAGGAATCTGGGGCGCCCTGGGTGTCACCAGCAACAGAACAGATAAGGTGCGAGCCCTCCACACTCTCCACCCCCTCCCATAAGACACTGCCAGGCTCTTAGGACCTAATCCGACTCTCAAGAGAGGTGTTGAAGCCACAGTGGAGCCCAGAGAAGGCTCCTTTTGTGTTCTCCTGGGGCACTAGTCCCCTTTTGATGCTTCAGGGTCAAGGGCAACATTGTGAGGAACAAAGAAGGGTTGCAGGGAGAGGAGCAGAAGGTGGAGCGCAGAGCCTGGCTTCACGGTCACGGTGGGCAGCCCAACCTTCAGTCACTGCAAGACACAGGTGCACAGAGAACCTAGAGACCCTCCCAGACCCCCGGGGCCCTCCACGGCCAGGGCAGAAGACGGTAGCCTGAGCGGACAGCGCGGAGCGAGAGAGGCTGTTCCCGAGGACAACGCAGGGATGCTTTTTGTCCCAACACGGCCGTCTTGCAGATGCCTGCGCCCACCTCACACCCTCCCCGCCCATAAGCCTGCCTCCCTTCCTCAGCTTGGGAGCCTGAGTGGAGACTTCTGGTGCCCCTGTTCCTGAAAGGGGGGTCTGGATGCCAGCGCTTGCCACCCTGGCACGGAGCCCCGGGCTGCAAGCTGGCAGTGCGTTGCTGGAAGGGAGCCCAAGGCTCCACAAGCGGCGTATTTTAAACCAGAGCTTCGAGGACACCCTGAGTGGGAATGTGGGAAACTAATAGCTTCAACTTCCTGTGTCCCGCGCCGCGAACTGACAAGGGGCACATCCAGCCACACGCCAGTCCCTCTCGGCGCCTCCATCCACCTCCCTGTCCGGGGAGGGTCTGTCCCCCCCCCCCCGAGCACCCCAGAAGTCTTCGCCAGAGCAGGCCTTCAGGACTCTGCCAGCTGTCTCCAAAGTTTGGTTCCCTTTCCCAAGGTTGAGGAAAAGCCTCCGGGACTAGGTCAGAAGACCTAAGCTTGGGTCAGCCCTCTCTCAGCAACCGGGGCAAGATTGCGCAACCCCCTCCCTCCGCCCCCAGGCCTTATCTCTGGCATCAACCCAGATCCTGTTCCTCCAAGGGACAGACTCCTCCCTCCCCACCTAGGGCCAAGCTGAAGGAAGCCAGAGACGCTGCCCAGGCAGGAGGCTGCACTGCAGGAGTCCTCGGCTCTCTACTCCCACCAACCCAAAACAGAAAGGAAGAAAGACTGGGTGGGGGACAGGGAGAAAGAGAAAGCTGACAAGGGAGCCTGGCCAATCTCAAACACCTTGCCTGCCACACCTGGGCACAGCTGGTTCAGGCCACAGAAATCAATCAGCCACTCCAAAGCTGGAGGGGGTTGGAATCCTTGAACCACAGCCAATCTGGAGCCCTTCTGGGAAAGCGCCTGACTTATCAAGAAGGGTCTAAGATTCCTCTCCCAGGTCAACATCTGCCCGGGGTGGGGTTGGGGGACCCGGCCCATTTTGTAAATAAGACTCTGCTTCCCTTGGGACTCCCTGGGCTCTAGTCCTGGGAGGGCTGGACAGTCAGTCTCTAAGGGGCGGCAGGACAGAAGTCAATTTAGGTCCACACACTCAACTGGGATGGGCATGGGTGTAAGAGAGCAAGGAAAGAGGAAGAAAAGGGTCAAGAGAGAAAAGGGCAGAAATCCCAGATAATGGAAAGAATATTCCAAGCGGTGGCCTGAGCTAGGGGTTTATTATGAACCCTGGCTCGACACCGAGCAGGGGTCTGTGAGCTCAGGGAGACATCGGAGGGGCTGGGATTCACCCCAAACCGCCGCCTCTTGGGAACAGACGCCCTTGATGACACCAGCCCGCTCCCAGTCCCTGCGTGGGTCACCAGGACCCCCGGGGAGACCAGCAGCTGCTGCGAGGGCTCCCCTAGGTTCACGGAAGCCCGCTGTGGGAAGCAGCAGCTGGGCTCGAGGAGAGGGACGAAGTCCACATGTGGAGGAGATAAACCACCCTAATCAGTCACCTGGGCAGCTCACACAGGGCAGCTGGGGGACACAGGAGGGCACATGGCACCCCCACACTGGCGGCAGGGTCCTAGCTACTTCAGGCAGGGAGCCCCCCCCAGACTCCACAGAATGCCCCATTACTGCTCTGGGAGCCTTGGGGCCACCTAGAGGCCTGGGTGGGCCCAGCCTGGGGCCAGCAAACTCCCCATTTCTGGGGAAAACCCACAGCTCTGCTTCCCCTTCCTTTGTGCCCTGTTCTTTGTTCTCTTTAAAATTCAGTCCGTCCGGCTGGTGGTCCCCTCCTCCACCCCAGCCTCGGAAAGGGGGCGGAGGCGGCGGGGACTTATTAGAAACCCAGACTGTTCCAAGAAGTTGCATTATAGGAGGCCCTCCTGCACCGGGGCCCCTCATTGTTTACGCTGGCTGCAGGGGGAAAGCTTTCCCTGGTCCAGATGGCCGCTGGGGGTGAGGATGAGGGAGAGCCTCCCTCCAGCACCACAAACCCTCTAGAAAGGAGCAGCGGGCTTCAGCGGCTCCGAGACCCTTTCCCCATTCGACCGCTCGGATACACACGGGCAAAGAACAGGCGCCGAGGACGTAGCTGAGGGCGTGGGAGCCAGATTGCAAAGGGTGACAAGAAAAGAGAAAGCATTGTATTTCCCCTCCATTCTCCCAGGGACAGAAAGAAAACTTCCAAAGCCCGGGCTGCAGTATCTCTACGGGAAACACCAGGAATCTGGTTTGAGTTAGCAGAGCACCCCTCCCCCCAGCCACACACACACACACGCGCACACACACACACACACACACACACACACACACACACACACACACACACACGCACACAGTGCTCTGGCTCAGTCCTCTCCCAGGAAGCCCGCCCAGCTACATCCCTCCAGCCCCGGCTCCGGGCTCCCGCCCGGCTCTCCCGCTCCCGCACTCACCCGCGGCGGCCCAGCCCGCGGGGCAGCTGGTGGGGGACGCATCCGCGACAGGGGCAGTTTTGTACCCCCGGCTGGGGGCGCTCCGGGGAGGGGGAGGAGCCACAGACGGCCGACCGCGGCTCCACCGCCCCAAGCGGGTGATTAAATCATTAACCGAGCGCTCGCGGCCGCCGGCCACGCCAGCAGCGCTTGGCCCCTGGCGCACCCGGCGCGCCGACCCGCGCGTAGCCCCATCCCCGGGCCGCCGGCCCGGCTCGCCCCACCCCTCCCGGAGGCGCCGCGGCCTCTCCCGCCCGGGCCTCTCCCGCCGCGGCCTCCAGGTCTTCCGAGGAGGCGGGCGGGGTGGGAGCCTGGCGGGGGGGTGGGGAGGTTGGTGCAGGCGGGGGGGTGGTTGAGGGGGGTCGAGGGGGCAGTATTTGTTTCCTCGGCCGGTCCCTTCCAGGCAGCTCCTTCTTTTTTCCTCCCCAGCCGGGTGACACTGGGTGGCGTGTGCTGCAGTGTGTGTACGAGAGCGAGCGCGTGTGTGCACGCCTCCGCCACTACGGGCGAAGAATTCGGTTCTTATTCATGGAGAACTCCGAGCGCACACACGCCCCCCTCGCGGAGACGGCGGGCTGCGCGCCGCGATTGTGGTGCCCCTGCCTGCCCCTGCGAACACCCCACTCCCCGGCCAGCGGGCGGACCTTCAAAGCCGGGGACTCCCGTCCCCCGCGCCCCAGCAGCGCCCTGGGCCGGACGCCGAATCCCAGTCTGGGGAGAGGAAATCGAGGCGGAGCGCGGCTTCCCCGGCTCTCGGCCGCTCCTCCCCAAAGCCCGATCGGCTCGGACAAGGGGTGCGCGGCTCCGGGTCCCAAGCACTCGGGCCGCCCCGCACGCGCCCCGGCCCAGCCCTTCCACCCGGGGTTGGGCGCTGGAGTGGGGGTCTCCGAGCCCTCCTCCCCGCCCCTCGGCCTCCTCTCGAGGCGTTTTCCATCCTCTCCGCCCCTCTGGGGGCCTCCAGCCCACCCAGGCCTCGCAGGGCGCAGGCGGCTGTCGCCTACCTGGGTCCCCAGAGACGCGAACGCCGGGCCCGCGCGGCTGCGCTGTCCCCTCCGTGGGCTCCGAGCGGCCCCGGGGCTGAAGGCCCATGTCAGCGCCGGCGTCGGTTTCCCTCTGGCTCTCGGGCTTTCTGGGCGGTGAGCCTCCCGGACACTCCCCTTCCAGGCTCCTCCCGCGCCCTCCTCCTGCCCCCTCCGCGCAGAAGTCACGGCGCCGCCGCAGCCAATGGCTGCTGCGAACTCCCGCCCGGCAGCTCGGCCTCCTCGGTTCAAATCTGGCCGTGTGAGACCGTCGGAGCTCCTGCGGGGCGGCCGGGCGGGGAGGCCGGCCGGGAGCCAGGCCGCTGGGGTCCCGGGGGCCCGTGGCGGTGGCCAGGAACCAGTACTCCCGGCCCGTCACCTACAGGAGACTGGAGCCCGAGGGTCTGCGCTGCTAGGGCCGTGGATTCCGTCCCGGACTTTTCCTGGAATCGGGAGGGGCGGGGAGGTGCCGGCCCGAGGCCAGCCCCGGAGCGGGTGTAAGAGGGGGGGTTTGGGCGGGGTGACCTGGCTTTGATGGGCCGGCTTTCCGGAGGCCTGAGTCCTTTGCCTCCCGGGTATCCGCGGAGACTAAGTTCAAGTTCTGCTCCGAGTGAACCTTGGGGGCGATGAACTCCGCAGTCCCGGAGGACCAGGCCTTGGGCTCCATTCATCGTGAAACGGCTTCCCTGTGTAAATGGTGATTAACAAAGTAATAAACGCCAGTGGGGAGGTCCTCCGGGGAGAGTGGACAGGGCGCACAGTGGGAGCTCCCTCGCTGTTGGCAGCTTCCCTGGGTTTTAAAGCAAGTCAGGTGTGTGTGTGGCCAGGGGAGGGAGGCATGCGACTCTTGATCTGGGGGTTAAGTCTGAGCCCCCTTGGGTCTACACCTTGGGTGTAGAGATTACTTAAAAATAATTGTTTAAAAAATCTTTGGAAAAAAAGTAAAAATAGGGGCGCCTGGGTGGCTCAGTCATTAACCGTCTGCCTTCGGCTCAGGTCATGATTCCCGGGTCCTGGGATCCAGCCCCATATGGGGCTCCCTGCTCGTGGGGAACCCCGCTTCTCCCTCTCCTCTTCCCCCTGCTTGTGTTCCCTCTCTCCGTGTGTGTCTCTGTCAAATAAATAAGTAAATAAATAAAATCTTTTTTAAAAAAAGTCAAAAATAAAGCAAGTCAGGAGATGGTGTGTGGGTTCCAGACTCCGTAGCTCCAAGGCACATGGCTCTTGTGGGATCCTTTGGTGGGTCCCTTTGGGCTGGTGCTTTACCCCCACTCTGCTGCTGGAAGCTCTTCCCCCATCACTAGCCCTCTGGAAACCGCAGCTTGGTCTCACCTGTCCCGTGAAAACTTACCTGATTTGCTGGGGCATCGCCCTGCCCCCTCCTCTCCATTTTTAACACATCATTTTGTCTTTTAGGGCCAGCTGCTCAGTAATTTGTTCTCTTTGTTTACAGGCCCTGGGGGTTGGCCTACCCAGTCAGATTCCACAGCAATTAAGCATACCTCCAGGACAAAGTCCTCACCCCTTTGTAATTCTGCGGCTCCTTATCCGAATTCAGGGCTATGCAAGGGAGCCTCCTTCCACAAACATTGCCATTCATTGTGGTTTGCCTTTGGGGCAAAGATGTGTACAACCCAACCGTGCCTTCAGGATGCACCTGGTGGGTACAGGTTATCTCCCCAAGGAGCTCAGTTGGTGATGCTGGACAGGCGTCCCCATGGCCCTGCTGGGACCCTGGTGGGGAGGCTTCATTGAAAGACAGTGTTAATTGTCCCTGATGTTTGGAATCCCAGATCTGTGAATTTCTAGGGGCCTTTGCCTCCTATCTAATGAGGCTAAGTTTTGCTCTAACCTTTCAGACCAGAGCTGTCTACTGATGATCAGAGGAAGTTAACAAAATGAGGAACTTGAAGTTTGAATAGCTACCTTGAAATTTCTGGCAAGCTCTAAGCCCCTGACTTTGGAGAGGGATTTGAGGTCTTAACGGCACCTTCGCTGTAACTTGACCTATAAGCTTTTAGGCCTGGGCGTGTGTCTCTGCCTGTTGGAGCTGCTGGGACTTGCCCTGAGGGTTTGGGTTTCCTTGATCCTTAAATTGCCCCACCCCTTGCCTCCCAAGGCCCCCACCCGTCCCAAACATGCACCTCCCTGCTTTGTTAACCTTGGGTTCTGCGCATCTTAGTTCAGGTTATTTTGCCCCAGCCTTAGGAGGGTCCATTACCTTAGGTGGCTTAATCCTACTTCTGTGTGGAGAGACTACTCCAGGTAGTTGCTCTAATCACTTTACTTTCTGAGTCCCTTCACCATTTCCCCCCTCAATGAAGTTAGCCAAGGTCGTCCAGGATGGAAACCTCAGTGCGTCACCAGGGCCTGATGTCCACCAGAGCCTTGGCGATCTGAGGCCCTGCCCACCCTTGGCTATGCTTGCCCACCCTGCGGGGCGGGGGGGCGGGGGGCTCTTTCCTGTTGGTTCCCTGCTCTAGGGAACCACCTGGAGCCCTTTCACAGGACAGGGGTGGGGAACCCCCGCTGAGCAACCTGGGAAGATCCCCAGGGCAAGGCCCTCCGCCATCGTGGGGGAAGTCCACCTTTGGGCTGGGGGCTCTTTTGCTTCTGAGGGATTTAACCCACATCAGGGCTTCGGGACAGCCAGTGAACCCAGAGGGTAAAACAGCAGTTGATCCTCACAGCCTCTGGGGGACAGGATGGTGTCTGATGGGCGCTGGCATCTCCGGTGTGGGTTGGCGCGCGTGCACTTGGCAGATGAATGAATGAGCAGAGTCCAGAGCTCTGTACCCCTCTCTTCTCCCACTTGCAGCTCCAGCCTTGCCCTGAGCTCGGTCTGGTGACCCCCACTTGCAGTGACCTTGCTGGGCCATCCACAGGGTCAGGTTAGGATGGCAGATCCCAAAGCTCAGGGGCGAGGGAGGCACGTGTCTCAGAGGCCCCCTGGCCCTCTGTGGGAGGGAGACAGGCTGCTCACCGGGCTGGGGGCTCTCTGGAGGCAGGAGGTAAACAGTCGGCTTGAGTTGGACCCGAAGAAGGTGATAAGGTGGGTTGGAGACAGAGCAGAGAGGCCATGGAATTGACTAGAAATGAGTCCAGATGTGGGGTCAGAATATCTGGGCTGTGTGGCCTTGGGGGAGTCACTTAGTCTCTTTGAGTCATCTCTGTAAGGAGGGGACAGTAACAATTGACCTCAGGAGGTTATCGGGAGGATGGAAGGAGATAAAGCATGTGACCTTGCTTTGTGAACTGTCAAGTCCAAAATAAGGGACCCTGGTTTCTGTTATCATTGTTAAGTCAGACGTTAGCCTCTGGGTCCCCTCCTCCATCCTTCTGCCAGGGGAAAGACAGACAAATACTCCCTCCCCTCCCTGCCCAGCTAGGCGTTCTGTCTGTCACTGTGCATCATCCTATTATTAACCTGCTGCCCCTGACCACTGAGCTGGGACATTTCCAGGGACCGGGAGATGGTACAAATATCTTGTTTATCTGGGAGGCAGAAAAGGAAGGGGGGAAAAGATACAGTCAGGTTCCAGGTCCCAGTCAACCATCAGTGACCCCCCCCCCCACACACACACCCCAGGGAAAAGCCAGAAAGCCCTGCTCTGGGCTCCTCTCTCAGCGCTCCAAGGGCCTGCCAGTCCCGACTGGGAACACAGATGCCTGAGCCCCATCTGGGTTCAGATCTCAGGGGTCACTGTATGACCTGAAAGAAGTCACTTGAGCTCTTGGGGCTCAGTGTGCTCACCTGTAAATGGGGGGCACGTGGGTCCCCTCCTCACGGAGCTGGCATGAGGTTGGGAGATAATGGAGGTGAGCGTTCAGCCTCGGGCTGGGGCCGCACGAGGGCTCCAGATGTGGACGCTGGCTGGGCTCAGAATGAAGGGCTCACGTTAGACCTCTGGGAACACGTTCATTCCTGAGCATCCCCCCCTTGGGCAGAGAGTGGGCCCATTCTCATCAGTGTTTCCCAGAATCGAGCAAAGAGAAAAAAGGATAAATGCCATTATCTGTAAGGGGCATTCTTGGACTTCTGATAAAGCGGTCTGTTGGGCTTGGGGTGGCCCTGGAGGGGCTCGCCCAGAGCTTTCCGTCATTGTCTCTGGAGAGGGGTGGGCAGGCACCTAGCTCTGCTGGAGGGCAGCCCTTGA
>CM053619.1:41783872-41804956 GCA_028646535.1 Procyon lotor
GGAGCTGGCATGAGGTTGGGAGATAATGGAGGTGAGCGTTCAGCCTCGGGCTGGGGCCGCACGAGGGCTCCAGATGTGGACGCTGGCTGGGCTCAGAATGAAGGGCTCACGTTAGACCTCTGGGAACACGTTCATTCCTGAGCATCCCCCCCTTGGGCAGAGAGTGGGCCCATTCTCATCAGTGTTTCCTAGAATCGAGCAAAGAGAAAAAAGGATAAATGCCATTATCTGTAAGGGGCATTCTTGGACTTCTGATAAAGCGGTCTGTTGGGCTTGGGGTGGCCCTGGAGGGGCTCGCCCAGAGCTTTCCGTCATTGTCTCTGGAGAGGGGTGGGCAGGCACCTAGCTCTGCTGGAGGGCAGCCCTTGATAACCAGAAACCCTCCTGGCCCCCGAAAAGATGGAAAGAAAAGTAACTGGGTGGTGGAAGGAGGAAAGAGCTTTAGTCCATGCCCGAAAAAGGCTTGTCTCCTCCCCAGTAGCCCAAATCAGAGGCAAATTGGCCTAAAAGGGGCACTTGGAAAAGTCCAGGTCACTGTCACCTGTTGAGTACTTTGAGTTAAGAAATCTACATCTCTGTCCTAGTCGTTATTACTCCCAGGTATCAGATTAAAAATAGGAAAGGCTAAGTAACCTGCCCAAGATACCACAGCTAGTTAAGTCCAGATCCTAGACTGAAAAAAAGCCTGAGCAGTCAAGACTTGGAGCCCACGGTTCCAGCCACAAAACCACAAGACGGCAGGGAAAGAAAATGATTCCAGCTGAAACATGAATGATCTTGTTACTATACTCGGCCACAGTGGGCAAGGGAAAGTCGCTCGGGGAGACTGGGCACCCCCACTTATCAAGCAGGCACATGTCCTTATCAATACCAGGAAGGTTCCACTCGTTAAGGAGGACCAACGTGCCCTGCCTCCAGGTGGTTCTTAGGAGGAGACCCAGCCAAGTCCTCCTCCGCCTTGGTCACCCTGCCTCTATCGACACATATCCACACCAAAGACCCCAATTAAATTCCTTCCTGGGTGGGGCACCTGGGTGGCTCAGTGGGTTAAAGCCTCTGCCTTTGGCTCAGGTCATAATCTCAGGGTCCTGGGATCGAGCCCCACATCAGGCTTTCTGCTAGGCAGGGAGCCTGCTTCCTCCTCTCTCTCTCTGCCTGCCTCTCTGCCTACTTGTGATCTCTGTCTGTCAAATAAATAAATAAAATCTCTTTAACAATAAATAAAAATAAATAAATAAATAAATAAATTCCTGGAGCTCAGTGCACGGCCCTGGGGTGAAGAGGAGGGTGCTCAGACCTGAAGGCACTGCTCAGCATCCTCTATGCCCCAATGGGAAGTGACACATGGACCCACATGTTCCAAGGGCTTAAAGGAACAACTCCCTCAAACCAGGAGGTCCTTGTGCCTGTGCCTTTGGTTGGGGGCACTCTTACTCCTTCCCTCCCTTTGCACTGAGCTCCCCAGATCCCAGATCCTTGGGCTGACCTGAGGCCTGTGTACTTCTCTCTGACCCCAGGATTTCCCTACGCTTTCCGAGCCCCCCCTGGGCACCCAGAGGGAGGTTCCTCTCGAACAAACGGGTTGTAAGAGACATCTCTCTCTTCTCTGCAGTCTCTCCCCACATTCAAGCCGATGCGATTGTGTCTTCAGCCAGTGACTGCAAAGAAGCCACAAGAGTGGAAAAGGATAAAAAAAAAAGAGTGGAAAAGGATCTGGCATTTCGTTGTCCCTTCCTCTTGCGGGGAGAATAAGGCAGAGGTGCTGGAAAACGTGTTTCTGGGCTGGGTGTAATTGTCAAAGCCCCTTGTTGTGACTACTGGGTTGGTTTTCTCTAGAGTTTTCCGTTTCCTCTAAGTATTGTCTTGCATGTGTGTGTGTTTGTGCATGCACGTGTGTGTGCGTGTGTGTGCGTGTGTGTTTGTGTGTGTGTGTGTGTGTCCACTTCCTCAGGTCCTGCAAAGCCTTTGAGTCATAACAATAATTCAGCCTGATGTCAAGGCTAATTTACACTTCCTGACTTGATGGCTTGATGCCGCAGGATGCTAGCTTTCTCCTCTCCCCAAGTCCTCTGTCACCTTCACAAGCCAGTTGTGGCTGAAGACAGTGGACATGTTAGGTAAGCCAGCAACGAGGACTCGGTTTCAGGCAGCTGACTGCCCCAGGCCCACCCAGTGGAGTTTCTGGGTAACAAAGTCTTGGCTGAGTGGCAAGAGAGCATTTCTCCAGCAAAGCAAACTTTTGCTCATGGAGGACCAGCAGAAGATAACAGAAAGAGAGAGCAGGATGAGGAGGCACAGGAGCCTTGTTATTAAATCTATAATAAATTAATTGCATGGAAATTTGCACAAAAGAATATTTTTCCCTTTTATCCCAGCACGCAGTTTGGCTACTTTAGGGCTAATGATTAGAATGCTAGCAATCACCCAGGCCTCCCACTTTACAGAACAGAAAATAAAATCCAGAGAGGTGAAGTGACTTTTCCAAGGTCACACAGCCCTCTAATAGCAGAACCTGTGGGAATACAAGCGTTCTTCTAACCCTGGGCCAGCACTTATCAGCCCTTTTCAAGGGGTTTATCTTTTTAAGTAGAGACTCCTTCTCTCCACTGCTCAAGTGCAACTGTACATGATCTAAAACAGATCAAGGTCGTCCTCCTACTGAATTTGCAGTGGGGTGAGGCTCCCAGAACCCCATCTACTTTAGCTCTTGAGGGTCTTCTGGGCGATCCCAAGGTTTGAGGACATTGAAATTTACAACACCAACCCTAAGGATAGCAGGCCCTCAGGATAGGTCAGTTTCCAATAGGTTCCAGGGACTCCTCCGGGGCTTTTGCCTATATTAGCTCATTGGATCTCTAGAAAGTCCTGTGAGCCTGTACCCCGATGGGGGCTGCAGGTGCTTTGCAGAGCTCTGTCTTCTACACATCCTGGCAAGTAGCATCTCTTGGAACCTGGGATCTTGACGTGGGATCATTGCTAGTTGAGGGTGATTTCTTGTATGCACACACACTCTATCCCCATGTGGATGATCCTGTCCTAGCAACCCAGCTCATCCCCATCCTTCCCTACCGTTTCCATTTCACGTTGTGGCCCCCTTTCCCCAAGGGTGTGGAGAAGGCATGGTTCCAGCCTGGGCAACTCTCTAGGCTTGCAAAGCCCACGACAACCATGGGACCTGACCCAAAGGCAAAGGTGGTGGCCTGTGGGCTGGATGCAGCCTGAAGATATAGTTTGTTTGCATGCACAGCTGTTCTGATTAATGTAACCACAAAACAGACTCCTTCCAAGCAGTCATTTCATTACGCTTCTAGAGTCTGTGGGTCCCAGGAATTGAGACTAAGGACAGAGAGGACGGCTTGCTTCTGTCTCATGATGTAAGAGGTCTCAGCGGGGAAGACTGAGGACAGGGTTAGGGGGCAGGTAGAAGTGGGCAGGCATGGGTGGTGTGACTAGTAGGTGGGGGCTGGAATCAGACTGGCTCATCTTCACCCCGGGGGTTAATCCTGGCTATCGGCCAGGACCCCTCTGTACGGCTTTTCTGCGTGGGGTAGTTTGGGCTTCCTCACAAGATGGCGGCCAAGCGTCAAGTTCAAGCATCCTAAGAGAAAGGGACAGAAACTATACGATCTTTTATGACTGCATTGGTCCCCCAGGGTTGCCACAACAAACTCTACAGAGTGGTGACTTAACAGAAATGAATTCTCTCATAGAAATTCAAAATCAAGCTGTCAACTCGGTTTCTTCTGAGTCTGTGAGGGAGAAGCTGCTCCACGCTCCCTCTTAGCTTCTGGTGGACACAGGCATCCCTCGGCTTGTAGACCCATCATCCTAATCCTCTGTCTTCCCCTGGCCCTCTTCGTGCATCTCCACACTGTCTTCCCTCTGTGCGTATCCAACTCTGTGTCCAGTTTCCCCTTTTTATAAGGATGCCGATCATCTTGGATTAGAACCCACCTTATCTTAACCTGGTCACCTCTAAAGACTCTATTTTTAAAGAAGGTCACATTCACAGGTCCTGCGGGTTAGGACTCGGATGTCTTTTAGGGTGACACAGCTCATCCCACAACAATGATCTTCAAAGTCACGTAATGGGTGACTTTGGGTGGACCTGGGTGGTTCAGTCAGTTAATCGTCTGTCTTTGGCTCAGGTCATGATCTCAGGGTCCTGGGATCGAGCCCCGCATCAGGGTCCCTGCTAAACAAGGAGTCTGCTTTCTCTCTCTGCCTCTGCCTGCCGCTCCCCCTGCTTGTGCACGCTTTCTCTCTCTCTTTCGGTCAAATAAATAAATAAATAAATAAATAAAATCTTAAAAAAAAAAAGTCAAATAGCCTCACTTCTGCTGTACTCCTATGCCCTTCCCACCCAGGTTCAAGGGGAGGGACACGGGCTCCACCTTTGGGGAGAGGGGTGTCAGAGTTCCATTATACGAAGAGCACACAAGATGAGAGTTCTCCTGCAAGCATTTGAGGACTTATGATCGGCCCCAACATAGCCTGCTATATATATGTGTATGTATATGTGGTTGCTAACATTTAGGCATAAGGAGATTCACCTAAAATTTGGGTTTCTGGTTCTTGAAGAATCAGAAAAGCCTGGAACATGGGGCTCTCGTCCCGCCTCACCCCCTCCCAGTGGCAGCAGTCGGGGAGAGCCGCCCCTTTCAGGAGGCAGAGGGCTCTGCAGCTGACCCACTTCCTGAGCTCCCTTCTCTGAGGTCCAGTGTCAGTTGTCATCTTGTCACTGTGCATCACTGTGGGTCGCTCACACTCAGCCTGCTCCTCTCCTGTATGGCCTTGCTGCTCACTCCCGGGGCAATGGAGGGTGTCCCGCCGCCTGGTCCAGGCTGTGCAGAGGAAGCTCCCTGGGGTAGGACCCCAAGAACTGCCCCCACAGGTGAAGTGGCGGGTATCATGACAGAAACAACTCCACCCCCACCCCAAGAGCTGACGGAGGGCCACAGAAAGAAACTGGCCTCTGATTCAGGGCCCGGTGTATGCAGGACGGGTCTAGACAGGAGGACAAGGCTGTGCAAGCACAGACAGCTGGCTGATTACAGAGGGCAGGGTGAGGAGGAGTGGGGAGGTGAGCTGGAAAACTGCAAACAGATGCGGTCATATTCCCCCGGCCCCGCCCCTAGGGGTCGGCCCCGCCCACCTTCGCCTCCTTCGGTCCCGCCCCCGCCCCCGCCTATTTCCTTCCAAGAAATGACGTGGGGGCCGTTCTGAGGTGGCTTCCCTGACTTCCCACCATTCCCATCCGTTTTCTAGAGCCCTCCGGATCTGCCCTGCTATTGGCCAAATCCCTTTACAACCCATGCCACTGAAGTAAACAATCCAAGATTGCCAACTGTAGTTCAATGTCGTCCTGGGAGCCTTGAGCTAGAGCAGTAATTTTCTCTGCAGGAGAGACCATGGATGGGAAGCAGTCCAGCACCGGAGTCAGGCGAGAGGCTCTAGCTCAGGGTCTCAGGCAGGAGTGTGGGCAGCTCCCTGAGCCCCCAGGAGCTCTCTTCTAGCTGGAACCTGGGGTATTTTGGCTGGGGCAGTCCCCAGGCACGAGGTATCCCTGGGGGCCCTCGTCCTGTCACTTCAGGCAGGTTGCTTGGCCTCTCTGTGTTTCAGTTCCTGCCTCTGGGAGACAGAATGAGTTAATTCATTCAAAGTGCTAGGAAAGTGTTGGGCCACAGGGGAGCTCTTGTTCACGTGTACCTGTGTCCTTGACCGTCCCCGGGTGTCTCCCATCTAGCGAGGTACCGTCGTGTCCTAGCAGAAGATGGGGAGCGTGGAGCTTGCTTTGAGAGCGTGGACTGCAGCCCCACGTACCAGGCACTGTGCCGGACCCAAACAGGCAGGCCGGTCCGGCCCCTCCCTCTGCACTTACCCAGCAATGGCCACAGAGGGAGAGAGCCCCCCGTCCTCCCCCCAACCCCAGTTCTGGCCACGGGCCTCTGTGATTAATATTTTGCAGATTGGTGGCAGGTGAGGGTTTTTCCTGATCTCGGGGAATGACTGTTATTTGGCTCTTACTGAGAGGTGGAAACAATTTAAGAAGGGGGGCGTTGGGGAGAAACAGGAAAACAAGCATCCCATAGTTGCCAATTTAATTTAATTCAGGGCTGGCTGGTGCTTTTCCACAGAAAGCTAAGACAGCCAGGGGAGCGGAAGGGAGGCATGAGGTCTGGGAGGGGCCTGGGCCTGGGCCGTGGCCAGCCCGTGCGAGTCTGTTGAACCTAAACCCTCCAAGAGAAAAGACACACACAGGAGCTCCAGGGGGAACCCATGGCGCATCCCCCGGGTCGCCATAACAAAGTACATAGATGGGGGGGTGGCTGGAACCAATGCAATTTTATTCTCTTCTGTTCTGGTAGCCGGAAGTCCAAAACCAAGGTGTTAGCAGGACCACTCCCGCTCTGAAGGTTCTAGGGGAGGCTCCTTCCTGGCCTCCTCCAGCTTCTGGTGGCTCCTGCAGTCCCTGGCGTTCCTTGGCTTGCAGAAGTGCCCCTCCCATCTCCGTGTTCACATGGCCTTTCCCGTGTGTGTGTCTCTCCTCGTCCTCTTCTCCTCTTATAAGGACACCTGCCATGGGATTTAGGGCCCATCCTACCCCAGTATGACCTCACCTTAAATAATTGTATCTGCAAAGGCCCTACTTCCAAATAAGGTCACATTCTGAGTTTCCAGGTGGATGTAGATTTTGGGTGGACACGAGTCAACCTACTATAGCACCTTTGACTCCCTCATGTGGGGGTCACACCATAGAGGTTCTAGCAAACGTGGACTTGACTAGAAGCCCCTTTAGAATTGGGGTCAGCAAACTCCACTTGTTTTTAATATGACCCATGTGCTAAGACTTTTTACATTTTTAAATGATTCAGAAAAAAATACAAAGCAGAATGGATCTTGCAGTACACGTGAGAATGATAGAAAATTCTAATTTCCGTGTCCCTAAATGAAACTCGAACAGAACACAGCTTATGTGTGTATCGTCTTTGGCGGCTTCCTTGCTAGGACAGGGACCACGTGGCCGGAAAAGCCTGAAATATTGACCACTTGGCCCTTTGGGGAAAACGTTAATGTCTGTCCACCCCTGTGAACGTCCCTATCCTGAAGCAATGTTTCCTGCCTGGCCTGTGTCCACCCAGAATGTGGGAGCCTCCCCAAACGTCCAGGTCGAGCAGGGTCTGACCCCCGGCCGGAGGCTGCTTGGTGGTTAAGCGACAGTGTGTGTGAGGGGGTCGTGCGCCGTGAAGCCAGCCGGTCTGGGGTCCAATTCTGACTCTCGCACTTACCTGGCTTTCCACGTCTGGGTGTCCTTCTCTGGTAAATGGGCAGGAGGCGAATCCCTGTGTCACGGGGCCACCGTGAGGGTTAACGAAGTGCAGAAAGGGGCCTTCAGCACAGTGCCGGGCGTGGCCTTCGGTCAGCAAAGGTCAGCTGCTGTCATTGTCCTGCTGCCCCAGCTGGCGCAGGAGGCTGCAGCCAACCGAAAGTCAAAGACCTCTTACATTCTCGAATACACCAGCACAGCCCACCTATTCTGGCAGAAGCTCCCAGCAAGCCTATCTGGGTCTAATTCCACTCTTCGTGGATGTCGAGAAAAGAGTAAGAGAATTGGGTGCGAGAGTGGAACTTTCCACGGGGACATCAGCAGTCGGAAGACACACAGAAACGCTGCTGGGGGCCTGCCAGCCCCCGTGTGGCTCTCCTGTCCCCTTGCTCTGAGCCCCCGGGGGAGACTGGCCCGGACGGACTGCATCCCAGTGCCCTCTGAGTTCCAGCTGAATTTGGATCATAAAGAGCCCAGACAGGAGACTGGAGGACGGATGGATGGAAGGACAGCCAGGCCCAGGCTGCGATGGAGCTTCTCCAGCTCCCGACCAGCCCCTGGGTGGCCTCTCTCTCTCCATCCAGCCTCCTCTGTCTGCAGATTCCAGTAACTTCCTCTTCCGTCCTCTGCAGGTGCAGGTAATGGCACCAGGTGTTCTTAACTTTGTGTCCCCGTGGGGTTCCTTGAGCTCCTCGGTGCTTTACTGCAACTTGGTGACATTTTCCTTAAACGGTCCTAATTTGAGCGTACTGTTGGTTTCCAGCACGGCTGACACGCTCTGAAAGCCGGGCTTCGCTCTCCTCCCAGGGACGCCCCCCTCCACCCAGTAGGATTCAGGAGTTTTCTACTGCTGTGATTTCCAGCTAGGATGGGTCCTGAGGCAGGTAGAACATGCCTTGTTAAGGGATTGGAAGTCGGGACAGATTGAGCCGGAATTGTGCCTAAAGCCAGGAGCTCTTGGATGATTCCCCACGAGTGTCATTTGATCTGTGAACAATAGCAGCGATCCCTTATGTGTATTGAGTCCTGTAGAGCTTACAAATTACCTTCCCATGTAATCCTACTTGTAATACCCACACACCTTCCAGTGAGGAAGACAGAGCCATTTCTGGCATCCCCCACTTTCTGGAAAAGGACACTGAGGTTCCAAAAGTTTTGTGTGAGTATCTGCCGCTGGTATGGAGTTAGGATTTGAGCCAGGTGGCCGACTTAGCAAATAGAAATAGAGGATGCCCAGTTAACTTTGAAGTTCAGGTCACAACAAATAATGTTGCGTGGGATAAACATATGCCATGAAAATCCGGGGGGTTGCATTCTATCCGACGGCCCTACCCTATATCACTAACCTTTGGTCAGTCTAGGGAGTGGGGGTAGAGACGAGGGTGGGGAAGGCCCTATCCAAGGAGGATGTTTCTCGTCTCTTAGGCAATGGTTGGCAAGACTGCTGTCAGAACCAGTGTCCCCCAGACATCAATGCATGTGTCCCAGAGCCTCGGTCAGAAGAGGCGGAGAGAGGTCAGCACAGACCTTCAGGAGTCAGGACCTAGGGTCTGAGACAATAGGAGGATGAGCTTCCCTCTGAGTCTGGGGTCACAGTGTCCCATCCTGGGTGCGGTGGAAATGAGCGGGAGATACAGCCCTGGAGGAAACCTGACTCACTGGCTCTTCAGTACCACCCCTCTCATCCCAAATCCCAGCGCGAGTCCAGGAGATGGTCCCTTCTGTTCTCCCGGACCTTCAACACAGCAGCCCAAGGGGCTGTCAGAGAGGCTAGAGGCTAGACCCTGGCCAGCTGTCAAGTATCACTCATCAGTGGGGGTGGGGGGGCGGCTGATTAAGAAACGAAGTGAAAGGGGGCGTTACTAATCATCACATCAGCACGATAGGTATAAAGCAGGATCTAGGGTGACCCCAAGTATCAGCCCCTTTATCTAGGCCGCACAGGACTTGCTCCCAACCCTTTCAAGGCCGTGTTGCTGGGACAGTTGGAGCAGAGGGGAAGGTGCAGCGAGAAGCCCCCCATGACCTTGCAGCCCCATGGCCCGAGCCGTGTGTGAAATGAAGGCCATGAGCAGGAGCCTCCTTGGTCAGTCCAGAGTCAGGCTGGTGCTATGCTGGGCCCATATCCGTGCAACCAGCATCCAGGGCAGCAAATTCCAGAAGGCTCATGCTGAGGATTCCACGGCATCCAGACCAAGGGATGATGTTCTTTGGGCTTTGAGCTCTGTGTTATCTGGGGTAACCCCGGCCCTGGCTGAAGCTCTAGCTAACCAGTGATAAACCCCAACACAAAAAGCCTGGTTGACTCGGACGGTCAGTGCTGGGAGGAAAGTGAGCCAAACACTAATTGTCTGTCCCATGTCGCTGCTTGGCTTCTGAGCACTTGGCTCGCTAGAGCCCCAGCAGCCCCCGAGTGGGAAGTGGTAAGGTCTCCTGGATTTCCTCGAGCCCATCAAGGCCAGCGCTGGAGAAGGGTGGTGCTGGGAGCCTTGGGGTCCGTGGTGAGGACAGCCCGCCTTGGGTCAGACGGAGCAAATTGGCCACTGCTTAGGCCGACCCAAGTCTCTTTTCCCTCCTACCTTCCTGCACTACACCTTAACAGGACCCCCTTCCCAACCCATAACCTCCAGAGAGCTGGCTGCTTCAGGACCTCTTCCCTGCCACACGCTAGCATGCTGGAAAGAAAAATAGTAGCCACTTTCTCCACCTACTGACTGTAGCCAAGGCTCATGGCCAAAGGGCTTTGCAAGCAAGATTGGGAAATAATTAAAAAAAAAAAAAAAAGTAACTCTGATAGTTCGGGACAGAGGAGCGGGGCTGGGGGGCTGGTTGGAGCGGGAGTCGGGTGGGGGGGACTTACTTCCCTGGAGGTCACCTCTGTCGAAGAGGTTATTTCCCTACACTTTGTCGCAGGAGTCTGATGTTGGAAGAGGCAGAAGGTGTACCCATCGCACAGATGAGGCAGCAGGGGCTGATAAAGGTTGAGCTCAAGTTCCAGGGTAAGCTGAAATTTATGGAAAATTTCTGCGGAACTCATGCTCTCTTTGGTTAACCTCTCCAATCCAAAGTGCTTTTCCCAGTTAGTCACTCTGGGAACTTTAAGGAAAGAAAGGCCACTGGATTCTGAGAGGCTTTTCCTGGTGTTTTCCAGGTGAGGTTGCCCGGCAAGGAGTACTGTGTATAATCCAAACCAGAATAAGCCCTCCCACCATGACGCCTTGGTCTTGGAAAGCACCTTCCCTTCTGTCCTCCCTTCCTTCTTAGTAGATTTACCTTTCTCATTTTGGGGGGGTAGACACTGTTTTGGGTAATGGAGCTGGAGGCAGCCGAAATTCACGCTCCCCAGCTGCAGTGAGGTGGGGGAGCCTGTCCGGGGTTAGAAAGGAATGAGGAAGAATTTTGGAATTAAAGATTACAATGAGGGACACCTGGGTGGCTCAGTTGGTTGGGCAGCTGCCTTCGGCTCGGGTCATGATCCCGGGTCCTGGGATCGAGTCCCGCATCGGGCTCCTTGCTCAGCGGGGAGCCTGTTTCACCCTCTGCCTCTGCCTGCCACTCTGCCTGCTTGTGCTCTCTCTCTGACAAATAAATAAATAAAATCTTTAAAAAAAAAAAGATTACAATGAGATGTCTCCTGGATCTAGCACAAACGTACCCCCAGAAGGATATGCCTTTTGGTGTTCAGAACCTTCCCTTTCAAATCCCATTATTTTCTTTGATCCTTTCATCGATCAGATTGCTGGTACATCACTTGTCCCCCTGAAAAAACGAAGAGACACTTAGTTCGCAAGTGACTTTCTAGAACCAGAGCTCACTCTTCTGACTCCAGTTTCTAGGATGCCTTCTGGGTTATGACCCTTCACTCCAGCATTCTCAAATCAGTTGGAGCGGAGTTGCATCTAATGTGGTAGTTGGCCTCCAAATTATGTGTAAGATAAAGACTAGGCGTAGTCCAAATTACCCTTGAAAACCCCTTCATCACCTTGAAAATTGGCCATCAAGTTCAGGATGCACAGTTCCTACTATCATAGCCATGGACGCTCTCTCCTCTGACTTCCGCTTAGCCAACCAGCCTCATGAATTGATTCCCTATATTTTCTCTGCAACCACGAAGTCGTCCATAGTGCCCTGAATCCTGAAGGCTAATAACGGGCTGCTTTTTGTGAGGCCCGTATATTTCTGTTCCTACCGAACCAAGTTGTATGTCTACAAAGATTCAATGATCACTGTCCCCAAACTTGTTTTTGCTACTTGTACTTTTTATAGTAATTACGTAGTTTAATTAAATATGATGTCATGGAGAAGAGTGCAAAAGAATAGTTATTTCTTTGAAAATTCCACCGAATGCTTTGATAAAAAGAGTGGCAGAAATGAAAGAGCCTGTTGTATTCGTTGAGGACGAGCCCTGTAGAAAAATCATGGGAAGAATGAAAAATACAGGATTCTGCTCTTTTATCAATCCAATTTCTACCACATATTCTGCATAGTTGCCTGTGTGTTTTGGGTGTAGTGGTTTGCCCTATGTGTTCCTGTTTCTCCCTCTCTCTCCCTTTTTTAAAAAATATTTTATTTATTTATCTAACAAAGGGATTGCGAGAGTGAGAGCACACAAGCAGGAGGAGCCACAAAGGGAGAGGGAGAAGCAGACTCCCCACTGAGCAAGGAGCCCGATGTGGGGCTCGATCTCAGGACCCCGGGATCACAACCTGAGCCCAATGCAGATGCTTTACCAACTGAGCCACCCAGGCACCCCAGGACTTCCTGTCTCTCGTGGATCTGTGAATTGTTGCTGCTTCTTCAGCTTGCTTGGCTTTTCACTGGCGAAAATGGAGCGTGGTGCCTTCCAAGCTCCCTGCACGCAGAACTGGACACTGCACGTCCTCGATCCATGATTTCTATACATTTTTGCTTTATTTTAAAGAAGCAGACTAGAATTCACCAACGATCCATGATAGATAGGATTTATGTAAGAAAAGCAACAAAGAACTGTATCCATGGAGCCCATTCTCTGGAAAAGAAAAACGCTATAGCCCAACGTGAACAGATTGGCGAATGAATGTACATCTGTGTTTTAAGAAAAAATAGTGTATAAGGGTGTATATATGTAGATTTTCTAAAATTCCCTGCTTTAATTGTTTGGATTAGTTTGATGTACATGACACAGTCGATTTTGCAAAGTAAGTGTGCTCATCGAGCGGCCTTTGTTGGTGAATTCTAGTCGGTTTCTTTAAAATAAAGCAAAAATGTATAGAAATCCTGGATCGAGGACCTGCAGCGTCCAGCTCTGCGTGCAGGGAGCTGGGAAGTCGTTGCTCCATTTTCACCAGTGAGCCATTCACTTCATTTGTCCTTCGCTCCTTTTCTGTTTGAAGCCAACCGTATGCAGGAGAAATGTGGGATCCTGTAGCACCACGGTCCTCATAAACTCAGCCCTTCAAGCCCTCACTCTCAGCCCGGGAGGCCTAACCAGGTTAGTTCCCCCAAACCCCACGCTGGCTCTTACCCCAGCCACATTAGGGACCACGGGGCTGGCTCCGTAGGGACGAAGACGCACACGGGTGAGGAACTTGCCTTAAAAGATCGCAGAGGCAGCGCACGTCTCTGGAGCCAGACGGCTTTTGTACAAACCTCGGCTTTTCTGATTGTCAAGGCCAAGCCACTTAAATTCTCCCCGATCCAGTTCTCCTCCTGAAGGCGTTCTCCTAGGACTCCCCCAGTTAATCAGTGTAAAGTGGTACAAACAGGGTCCGGCCCAGGGTGAGCGAGCACACGTGTGAGCCATTGCTATGAGGCAGTCCCATTTTGCCTCCAATTTGTTGTCATCTGAGTGGCTCTTATCCTAAAAGCGTAAATTAAGTAAAACAGCGCACTTCACTTGACGGCACGGGCGTCCACTCACCTATGAATTAAGAAGGCAAGTGAGTGAGACCCTTGTCGCTGCAAGAACGTAGCCTGGCCAACAAGAGATGTTGGAGAAGATTACTGCAGGCTGATGTGAGGGTTAGCGGTCCCCACTTACTTTCCAGGGAGAAGAATAAATATCATTTCAGAACTCAAAAAAAAAAAAAAGTTTATTTATAAAATACTGACAAGTTTGACAGGCCATGGAACATCTCGTGGTGTGTATTGCAAATCAATTTCTTCCTTACCTTTCATTTAAAAAATAAACCTGCTAACAAGCTATATGACGTATAGATATATATTTTTTTCTTACAGATAGACACCTGCCACAATGAATACTCTCCCCATAATTTTTCACTATATCTTTTAAATCAAAAAATAAAGATTTGTGTTGGTTTTCGTTTTTGGAGTCTCTATGTGTAAAGAAAGGTAACACGTTTGAATGCTTTTGGTTATTCTTACGGAAACAAAGAGAAGGGGTGGTCCCAAGAGGGGGCATCTGTGCTCCGGGTGGTGGCCTGGTTTGCCACCGGGCAGGACCATACAGACGCGCTCGGATTGGGCAGCTGCTGCTGGGGTGGTTCCCCCTTCCTGCCCTCCAGCCCCTCACGCCATGGGCACCATGCGAAGGTGAGGGAGCCCCTGCCCAGAGTGGGCTCTGGGAGGCTCTGGCACCTTTATTAGCTCTGCCCAGAGAGGTGTGGGCAGAGGCAGAAGGCCTCGAGGCAGTGGTGCTCTGGGAGGGGCAGCCAGAAGTGTCTTGTTTCTTCTGAGTCACGGCAGTGTCAGGTGAGAGGACGGGACGGGCAGCCTGGGTTTACAAGCTCCCTGGGGCCCTGGGACCAGAGTCACTTTTTGGTTCATCTTGGCAGTCTGGGTGCTGAGCTGCTGTGCACGCTTCAGGCTTGGCCGTGGGGGTGGGCCGGGGGGGGCAGTGCTGGGGTGCCAAGCACCGAGTTGGGTGCCACACCAGATATCCCCCGGGGCGCGGTGACGCAGAGCCAAAGGACACAGAGCTGTCGTGCTATGACCCTGCTTTAGGTGATCACGCACACAGGGGCCCAGCATCATCGGCCCAGGGAGGTTCCCTGTTACCCGCGGGCAGTGCCCAGGGCATCCTAATGCGGCCGGGGGATCGGGAGTCTCCACTGCCCGGCAGACGTGTAAACGAGGGCAGGGGTGTCCTCTAGGAAATCTAGAGCACCACGGCTGGAGAGCCGGGCTTCCAGATGTGGGGTGGGTGTGGACTAAGGGCTGGACTGTCACCTTGGGCCCCGCCCACCTCCCTGCAGGCGAGGTATCCTCACCCCCTGAGATGACTATCCCAGCTGCCTTCCGGTGGGAGGGACCCCGGCTGCCCAGGTCACGGGGGACAGCCTTGGCCATCAGAAGGAATCGCAAGCCTCTCTGCGAACACACGCCTGGATGTGTGTTCTGCACATACGTGTGCGTGCGTGAGCCCAGGCGTGCACGGGCACGTGCCAAGTGTGCATGGGTGTGTCCCCGTGCACTGCAAGAGCAGTGCCCCAGGCGATTCATGAAAGGCAAGGGAAATCTGGCCTCACGGGCAGTCCACACACGTGTGCACACACGGCCTCACACGTCCCGCCCCCCCCCACACCCCTCCCTGCGCTGGGCTCAATTCACTCCCTAACGCAAACTGGGAACTTCCATAAATGGCTACACACACACACAGCACATAAGGAAAAGGATGAGGTTGTTAAAAAAAAAAGAGGAGATGAAAAAGGAGGAGGGAGCGGGAGACCACAGGGGGCCTGGGCAGATGAGCCTGCATGCATATGCCGGCTGTGCATAGGGCGGGACCGGGGCCGGGTCCTCACGGCCAGGGGGCCAGGGCCGTGTGCGTCTCCCCCTAGAGCCCCTCGTGGAGAAGCCGATGTCTGGGCCCCGCTGCGGAGACCTCTGCCGGCATCCCCGAGGGGCTGGGGGCCCGGGGAGCTGTGCCCTTCCCTCAGGCCCCTGGCATGGCTCCCCCCGCCCCTGGGGATGCTGGCCCCGTGGGGCTGGGTGCAGACCTTCGCTTTCCTTGGCTCGCTCCCCAAATCCCCCTCTCAGGCCTCTGCTAACCGTTCCTCTGGGCCCGGAGGTGGGGCCTGTGTGCTGCACCCCCAGAGAGCCTCGGCTCACCAAGGGGCCCCACGCCGAAATGAAGAGGTCTGCCCAGACCCACGGGGATGGCCCAGCCCAGGCCGCTCGGGGAATTCGACCCTCAATCCCTTCATCCGGGGGTTGACGGGAAGGTTCGGGCCACCACAAGTGGCTTTTTCAAAGAACATTCCTTGGAGCAGATTGCGTGTAAAACGTAGCTTCCCATCAGCTATTCTGGGCCTTGGTCCCATCTGACCTGCTCCCCTGGCCGGCCTGGCTGTGCATCTCAGGAGCCGTGTCCAGTTTGGACGGGGCCCCTCCTTGCTCCGAGCCCCGGCCAGCGAGGCTGAGCAGAGCCTGGAACACATGACTGGGGGGTTGGGTCTTTGACTCTTTGTAAACCCGGGGCTGGGCCAACCCGGCAAATTCTGGGAGCTCCGGCTTCTAGACCAGGGGCCTGGCTCACCCCCCTGGGCTTCAACCCCCTGTGCTTGGCCGGGGGATGGGGGGGCATGTGTTTTAGACGTGGATCGTTCTGGGTGAGAGCGAGAGGGGCCGCACCTCTGGGAGTGAGGGTCCCGGCTGGCAAGGACCCAAAGGGATTTGTCTTGGCGACGCTCTCTAGAACCCTGGGGTTTGGGGGGGGGAGAGGCCCCCAAAGCACGGCTGAACTTCCCTTGCAAGTGCGTGGGGGACTTGTGTGTGTGTCAGGAGGAAGGGGTCTATCCAGGGATAGTGCTATGTCTGCCTCGATGGTCATTTCTCACCCTGCCCTCACCGTTTCTCCCGGGTCCTGCGCCTGCTGAAGCTTCCTTGTCTAAGCAGCTCCCTTTCAGGAGGGAGGAAGGAGAGAAGTCCAGCTGCTTTTTGACATTCTGGATTTCCTGCCTCAGGGCCCAGAGAGCCCAGTGATGCCTGGCCAGTGCCCTGTCTCTGCCCCCCCCCCCGGGTTCCCCTCTCCTGGTCTGTGCCCCGGAAAGTGAATTCAAGTAAAGCCATGGCTGGGATCAGCGGTGCTGTGGGGCCTCTCCCCTCACCCCCGCCCCAGGGACCCCCCCTTCCTGGGATTCACCATAAAAAGAACGTGTAAGAAATAAAGAGCTAGCTAGGCAGACTCTCACCCCTTCGTTATCTTCCTTTTTCTAAATAAACCCAATACTTGGTGGACACGTTGAGTCAGGGAAGAGACAGCAAAGCGTGATGAGCAGGCCAGGGGACCAGGCCGTCCGTCCACAGGTCTGTCCGAGGCCTGCCAGCGATGCACAGGTAGTGGAGGGTGGGTGCAGACAGAGAAGGTGAGCTTTGCCCGCCCATGGATGCTCGGCCTTGCACACCAGCCTTACACACCAGCCTTGCACACCAGCAGTCAGCAGTGGGCCCAGGGCCCCGGCACACACAGAAGGGGCAGCTGTCAGGACTTCCAGAAGCTTCCCGTCCCCTTGGCACGCTGCCCTCCAGCCCTCCAGGCCTCAGCTTGCTCGCCGCCCCCCACCTCTCTCAGGCCCGGCCCAGCAGCCCCGACCCTGGGCACAGTCTGTGAAGGGAGCAGCGGACCCCTCGGTCTGGGGCCGACCAACCGTCAGCCGCGCACGGCCTCCCTCACGGCCTCCTTTTCCTCCTTCTCAACACCGGCTTTGCTGGCCCTGGAATCTCTGGAAAAATAAACTCAGGAGGTGAAAAGTTGACTTGGTTTCTTGGTGTTTTTGTTTTCTGGCAGGCAGTGCGGGGAGGGGCGGACGGGGAGTTTGGTGCCGTTTTTCCTTTCTTTCTTTGCCCTCTTCTGATGTCAAACGAACGAGGAAAATCCCGCTATAGGAGCCCGGGAGCCAGGGGTGAGGCTGCTGGGGGGGCGGTAGAGGGTGCTCTGCTGACTCGGGGGGTTCGGGGGGTTCTGGGGCGTTGGGGTCCGACTGGCCTTGGGCCGGAAGAGGCTGCCCTGTGGGGCGCCGCCGCCGTTGGCCCCGGGGGGGTGGTCCGGCTCCCCCGAGTCGCTCTCCGTGTAGCTGTAGGCCTGGGCCCGCGAGATCCCTTTCTGCTGCCGCCGCCATGAATTGTAGTACGTGGGGTCACTGATGTAGTGGTTGACAAAAGAGTGGGCCTTCTGGTGGGTCGAGTCGGCCTCGTACTCGCTGTCGCTTCCCTGGAAGGACGGAGAATCGGGGAGTCAGGGGCCCTGGGGGGCCGGGTCCACGTGCTCGGGGACCGGAGGGCAGCAGGTGCCCCGCTTTGAAGCTCGCCACCCCCTCACCGCCAAGGGGGCCCAGCGCCCGGTCGTGCCCCCTGCCCCGGCTGTTGGAGCAGAACGTGGGGACCGAGGGTCCACTGTGGGGCCGGCACACGGCCTGCAGGCACCTGGCATGAATTTGAGCTCTGAAGACCTGAGTGCTAATCCTTTTTTTTTCAATGGAGGGGAAATTCACAGAACATGAAACGGACCCTTTGCAAGTATAAGGTTCAGCAGCATTTGGTCCACTCACCATGTTGGGCAGTCGCTGCTCGGAGGGGTTCCAGAATAGTTTCAGCAGCCTGTGCCCCGCCCCCCCGGCCGCTCCCTCCCCCGCCCCCACTCCGGGCGACCACCAACCCGCTTTCTGTTTCTGTGCATCTACCATATAGGTGGGATCATACCGTGGGGGCTTGGGGGGCTGGCTTCCTTTACTTAGCATGTTTTCGAGACTGAATTCATCCTGCCTTTCCATTTGTTGCATTTCAGATGCTCTGACCCCTTGGGGCCTTGCTGACTCCGGAGCGGTGAGGGGTTCAGTCCCTCCAGCTAGTGATGCCTTTTCCTATCACACTGCCTCACTCGCCCCTGTCACTTGGCGCCCCGGGGCCGGGAACCAGACAACCAGGGACAGCCCCTCTACCCCAGAGCCAGTGAATTTATTCAGACAAACCCTTTCCTGCTCCCACAACGAAGGTTCCTCCCCACGTGTCCCTCTTGGGCACACGGAACGATTCCTGGGGACACTGGTGCTTCCCCGAAATGGCCCTGCATGGTGTGATGTGTCCCCTTCTTCTTGGGAACTGTGACTAATTCGACTTTTCAAGGGCAGTCACCCCCCAATCCACTGGCCTGGCCGTACCCGGCTCGTAACAAAACCTACGTTGCAGAGCAGACGTTCCTGCCTGATACACTGAGTTCCAGCCTCGGTCTCCGTCTGACTTACGGTGTGACTTACGGTGTGACCTGCGGAGGCTCCTGGCACCCAACGGAGATGCCGGGGGCCCGCCCACGCGTCACCCGGAAGAAAAGCAACACTCAGTTATAAAACGAGCACGAGAAAAATGTCAACAGAAGGCCCGAACTTCACACGACGGAGGCCCTGTGGCTTTTTCTCATCAATGCAAAATATTAAATTATCCCTAAAATTGTCGCCACTCCGGAGTCCCACCCTTGCTTCCCCCGCCCACGGGGGAGTCAGCAGGAGACAAGAGTCAGTCTGGGTGGTGAAGTAAAGCAGCATCCGCTCGCTGGTTCGGATCTGAATCGTGGAGCTAAAAATATCGTGCGCCCCCTCCCCCACGCCTAGCTCCCAGCACTGTTTTGAGAACCAAGAGGAGGACAGATGGGAACACCCTTAGATGGCTCTGGAAGAGATATGCTCTGATTTGAGCAAACAGTCCACTCTCAGTGAAACACAGCCCCGTGGCCTCACTCAGGTTACCACGTCCCCACCCAAACTGACGGAGGCAGTAAATCTGATCAACCTACTTGGGATATAAACCGCAGCGAGAGACCCAGTGTCCCGTGGGTTGTGTCCTGCTCCACAGGTAGGGTGCACAGGGAGTTGTTGACCTTGCTGCAAAGTGAGCTACTGGGAGGGCAGGGCACACCTGCTCCCAGGAGCTGGGAGTCCCACAGGGCAGCTGGCCCCCCTCACGGGGAAGAGCTCCAAGGTACTGAGCTCCAGCACTGCCCGTGGGGGGAACACGCATTCTGCCAGGGGGTGGGAGACGGTTATTGACTTTCACACCCTGGTGCTGTGGGTGCTACGCCTCTGGGAGTGCTGGGAACCCCAGGGCAGAGAGGGTGAGGGCTCGCCCCAAGACACGAAGAGCTGGGGAACTCGGATCTCTGGGTTTTCCAAAGCCCACACACGCTCTGGATGACCGCCGCCCCTCACCTCCCCACTGCCTGGGGATGGAAATGAGAGCCCTTCTATCCTCCCAAGGGGGATTGCGTACTCGGCTCCTCCATCTGCAAATTTCTGTCGTCTGGCCCCTTCCCTCCTCCGCCTCACCCCTCCACAGTCCTGGCTGCTCTCCTTACCACCACCCTGCACACCCTCCCAGGACCTCAGTCCTCTTGGCAGCAGAACTGGCTGCCGGAGACAATGGAAAGTCCCTCGCTCTCCCTGTGATGCAGAGCCGGACAATTTGAGCCCCTCGCTCTGCCTACTGCCCAGCTGCCAGCCCAGGAGGGAACAAAGGGGCCCTACAGTCAGGGGCTCCGTGTGCCGAGAGTGGGGCGGGGGGCTGAGGGCTGGACACCTGAGGCCTGGGGCTGCGGGGTGGCGGCCCAGAGGCAGGAGAAGTCTGGGTGCCATGGGGCAGGGGGCTGGGGGGCGGGAGGCTGGTCCAGGAGCAGCGAGGGTCTCTAAGTGCGAGGCGTGGGACAGGGCCACCCCACAGTTCTGCCTATATGGGTCAGGTCTTTCCAGAAGGGCCTCCGCCACCTGGCCTGAAGAGCTGCTAGCATCATTGCTAAAGGTTCTAGAACTTCGGCTAGCCCCGCAGGCAAGTCCATGACCGCGGCCCCATCCCAGAGCGATGAGCATCTAGGAGGTGACTGGTGTGGCCAAATTCTGACTCTGTCCCTAGCTAGCTAGGTTAAGTTTGGATCCACCACCTGGCCATCACCAGCCTCAGTATCCCTGTCTGTGAAATGGGTAGATGCCTGTAGTTCACGGAGTAAGAAAGGCCTGGAAGCACCCGCCCCCCCCCCCAGGAGGGATCAAAGGAGCTGGGGTCACGGAGGGTGACTCAGTGCTCAGGCGGCTGGGAAAAGGGAAGAATGGTCAGCTCCTGCCCCCCAAAGTAAAGCATCACGAGAGTGGGGATGGGCCGCTCTGACCCTCCCAGTGGTCAGACCCCAAAGCCCATTCGCACACATCATCACGGCCTGACGGCTACCAACTGCTGAGCACCTACTGTGTGCCGGACACTGCGGGGTAGCATTCCGGATGGGACCGGAAAAGCCACGGAAGCAAGAGCTGGGAGCCCAGGAGGCAGAGTTGCAGCGGGGGGAGCGTGGGGGAGGTTAGAGGTGGGCTTGCCCCGCCCCCAGCTCTCCCAAGCCAGAAGGGGGGGGTCTTTGCCTCAGCGACTGCTCTTCCTCCTCGAACATCTGTTTCTTTTCTGCATGGGGGTGGGGTGAGAAGGGAAGAAAGCAGGCGAGGGGGGACCCTGGGCGCCCATTCCGGCTTTCAACTCTCACGCGGGCCTCGGTAATTGAATGCAGCTTCCCAGTAACTGGCCCAGCACAAAGGGGACCTTTCACGGGCGGTCCCGCCAGGCCGCCGGCGATCGGGCGACTGCTCCAGCTCCGGGCCTCTTAACGGCTTCTCAAAGCCGCTCACTCAGCAATTACCGGGCCTGGGCAAGGGAGTGGGGAGGGGGGCCCGGACAAGAGCCCACAACAAAAGAGGGGTGCAGAGGAGAGCCTCTTGCTCTCCTGCTGCTGCCAGACGCGGCGGCTGGGCCGGGGCGGGGGGTGCCTGCATGAGACTTAGGAGGCAATGGGC
>CM053619.1:41805456-41844095 GCA_028646535.1 Procyon lotor
CATAAAATTTTAATGAGAAATGAAAACATGGGGTTATTTGAAACATGTGGTCTTCCCTAATGGGTCCTAACACACCATAGTGCAATGTTCTTAAGAGCCTGTCTTGCTCACTAAGGGAGCCGCCGTGTGTAAACTGTGCTTGGCGCAGTTTAGTGGGTACAGAAAAAACAGTTGTTGGATAAATGCACCGAGAAAGGAATGAACAGGTCCCAGGGAGGACAAAAGTGGCCAGGTGCTACCCACGGCCCGATCCGAGCACGGCACGCGGTAGGGGTGTAGGGGGCTGAGGTGGCCAGGGCTGGCCTCGTCGTCAGAGGCTCCCTGACTCACGCCATAGATAACCCCACCAGGCTCTGCAGAGCGCTCCGAGGGTCAAGTGGTACCATTCTTGAACAATCCTTGGGGTCATTCCTGGCCACCCGGAAGGGCTCCATTAATGTTCATTCACGCTGAGTGCTCAATAAAGCCTCATCTGTGTGGCATATCGTCTTACTTTTCCACACAGGCTTAATTTCCTCACAATCAGCTTCCCAGGAAATCACAAAGACTGAATATTTATTAGAAGAGGCGGGCCATTGGCTGGGAAGTCCTTTTCCATTGAGACTTCCTTGTGCGCTCTGTAATTTTTCTCTCCCATACTTGGGCTCTTACTTTGGAAAGGACCTTGGAATGCAGCCATACTTCGTTTTTAGAAGTTCCGTCAAACAAGCCCCCGGCTCTTCCAACCCCAGCCTTCGTGTGTTCCCTGCCCGGAGCCCCCTTCACCAGCACCCCTTCTGGGGACAGCCCGTCTCCCCGCCTGTCCCCCAGTCTACCCAGAGCCCTCGTCGTGGCCTTGTTCACGTCTTATTGTGCGTGTTTGTTTATAAGCAACGTGAACTTTTGTTTATCACTGTATCATGGAAAAAGGGCTGGGCGGAGTTCTACTGATTTTGGAGAGTCTGTTTTGGGTGGTCTGACTTGGACCAGAAACCAGGCAGTGTGTGCAGAATCGGCTCTCAGAGGACCTGGGGGGAGGGCTGCTTCACCAAGTCAGGCCATCATTCTGCAGAGCTGCTGAAAGGCTGGGGCCCTGCCTGTGTGGCTGCTGACCCTCGGGGCGGGGGGACGCTCCTTCAGACTCCATCCCGTGCGGGGGGCTCCACGGACCGTCTGCCATGAGCCCCAAACCGTGGGTCACCATGGCGGATGCTCTCCGGACAGACGCCGGCCTGTCGCCATGCTGCCTCTCAGGGGGGCCGGCGAGGAGTCCTAGGATCGGCTTATTTGAGTTTTCAACAAGGGCATCGAAGGGAGACAGGCTGCTCTGCCTCCAAGTCTGTCCCCTCCGGCCCGCCAGGAGCTCCTGGGAGGCAGGGTCATGTGTCCGTCATTTCCATGTCCCCAGAGTCCACATTCAAGGAACCAGTGCAGAGTGACCCCTGAGCCGTGCACCTCCGAGGATGCCAGCTGGTGCTCTGGTAATGGCCTCCGGGATCCCAGGCCACCTGCAGTAGCCCCAAAGCCAATGGCCTGGTTTTCAAGAACCCAAAGGACCCTGACCACCTTTTCCCGGAGTCCCATGAAGAGCCTGGCACTGCACGGGCCCCGAGAACAGTTGCTTGGACAGGGTGCCACGGCGCCCAGTCGGGGTGGGCTGCAAAGGACCCCCCACCCCGGAGTCGGGGAGGGGAGGGGCCGGGATTCAAGGCCAGCGCCGAACACCAGCCACAACTACGAGCCCCCGCTTTTCAAATGAGCGTGTCCCCGCTCAGAGCCACCCTCCGACGGGGCTGCATGGTCACCTGAGGGAGCCGCTGGGCAAAGCTCCCGGGCAGCTTCCCTGGTCACAACCTTAATGCCTCTGGCACTTTGCTCTGGGTGTGTGTCTTTATCCTCTGAAGACAAACTTGAGTTTTTTGTTTTTCTTTCAAGAAAACCCACAGTTACTTGTTCTCGAGGGTGTCTAATCGGTCGGCTGTGAAGGTCTTTCCAGAAAGATCTGCCATGAGGGTGACGTCACCGGCTTTGGGACAGGGGAGGGCCAAGGAGCCAAGCTGGGCTCTGGGTCAGAAGGGCCCGTGGGCAGGGTCCGCCTCCACACGTCCTGGCTCTGGGGCCAACTCAGTGACGCTCTCTGAGCCTCAGTTCCCCATCTGTACAAAACACAGGACGCTGAGGCCGCTCGGAGGGTCGCTGTGAGCAGTGAGGCCCATGGACGGTGAACGCAGCCCCCAGGGCTGCTGACCAGCCGTCGGCGTTACCCTGAAGGGCCGTGCCTCTCGGAAAGCGTGCGCTCTGACCTTCGTCCAGAAGGGCTGGCTTGACAACCGTGAACCTTTGTCTGTCTCTCCTGCTAATCTGCTCGGTCCTGACCAGCTGGCCTGCCTTCCCTCATGACTGACCCTCCCGCGCTTTAGCCGCGGTGTAGAGAACACCACACACCAGGTGCCAAGACGGACTCTGGGGAGGTGACCGACCTCAGGACTGTCACAAGTCTCTGTCTTCATGGAACTTAGCTTGAAATAAATGAACGCGACTGAGCTCCAAATCCAAGCCCAGACGGTCCCCAAGTCTGCAGGTGGAGTTCTGGGCCTGGCCTGGGCTCCACTGCACCTCCCGAAAGGGAACATGGGAGATCTGCTGTGACAACCGGCTTCTGGAACCAGGAGGCCACCCCTCCCCAGGGCATGTGCTCCCTGTAGGGGACTGGTTCCAGATTGCTATGGAAACCGCATTCAAGTGATGGGCTTATTTCGAACAAAAGACACCAGGGGAAAAGCGGGGCATTCCAGGGACTCTGCCCGCTTTGGGGGTGGCTAGAGTGGGGTGGTCTGCGGATGAGGATTCTTCTCTGAGCGACTTCCTCAGGGGGTCCTGGCCTGGCCTCCGGGACCAGCTCTGCATCCTGACTTATGTGGACATGGCCACGGGCCGTCTGGAGACGTCCGGGCAGGCTCTCCCTCCCTGAAAGGTCAGTGCCCAGCCCCCGAGTGCACAGGAGCAGGGCCCTCTGCGGGAGGTCGAAGGGGCTGATCAGAGCAGCACGGGGCGCCCCTTCCGCTGGTCTCTGGCTTTGCTCTCCACAGACAGGAGCGCAGTGTGAGGAGCTCTGTCTCATAGCCTCACGGGCAGAGGGAGTCCCTTTACTTGTTTTGAACTTTCCCTTGAGCACATAGGACCTAAATGCTCTTTGGGGAGAAAGAAAGAACATCACGCTTCAGCGAAGCGTGGCCTTGGAAGTCCCTGTATGTGCATGGCTGCAGAGCGTTAAATACTTAAGAAGCCGTAACCCGAGTCACGTGAGTTCCTGCGGGAACTTAGCCTGCCGGGCTAAGTTGGGGTCTCTGTCCCTGCCGGCTCTGTCTCAGCCGGGCTGTTGTTGGCTGCAGCCTTGCGGGCTCTGCCAAGCCCATTAGGAACCCTGGAGCTGAGGGAAACAGCAGCGAGCCAGAGGCCCCAGGTCTGCTGGGGCCACGACCCGATCCCGGGAACGGGGCACCTTCTACCCACTGACAGCCTCGCTCCCTGCTGGTGTCCCTTTGCTCTGGTCCTCTCCCAGGACTGGGCAGAAAGGTCTAGGGCGTGGGACGCAGTGGGCAACCACCAGGCTTGGCCAAGGCCAAGAGGGCTGCGTGGGAGGCCATGACATGCTTCATTGGAATGCGCTCAGCCCCCTCTCGCCATCATCTGGGACAATGTCCCCGTGCGGCCCACCTACGGCAGCCTTTCCAGAGCGCTGTCTCCCAGCAGCAATGAGTTGACATTCAACAGACAGTTGCTGTGTGTGCTTGCTAAGCTTCTCTGGGCCTCTCTCAGCAATCCCACTGCCCCACGACAGCCCCTTACCGTCGCTGCCTGGTCTACAGTCGGAGAAACAGGCTCAAAGAGGTTGTGTACCCCACCCAGGATGCCCTGGCTCGCAGGCAGCCGAGCCGGGACTCAAAGTCAGGCTTGAGCCTCCAAAGCTGAAGGCCTCGCTCATCTGATGCTCCCCCTCCCCGCCATCCTGGGGGCTCCAGGACTCACAGCTCGAAGTTTCTGGAGCTCACTCTGACCCGGACTAGTTAAGCTCAGGCCTGGCAATGCCTCTTTCTCCTGGTCTTTGCGAGCTCCTCTGCAGGCCAGACCATGTGGGGAGAGCCCGGACACTCTAGAGGACTGAGCTCTTGGGGGCTCTTCTCCGGTCAAGGTTACAAGGCCCCCATTAGCCTTGGAGCAAACTCTGAGCAGAGCTCGGAGGGGGCGGCTGGTCCACATACAATTCCTAGTTTCCCGGCGCCCCACAAAGGCTAGGAGGCAGGGAGGCCCAGGCGACGGGCCACCGTGCAGGCCTGCACTCCGGGAAGGGGCGGCTCCGGTCCCCGCTCCAGGGCGTCTGGCCCTCCTGCCCCTCACCTGAGAGTCGGAGATTTCTGAGGGCTTTTCGGTCAGGCTGCTGCTCTCTGCCGGGATGAGGTCATTGTACTTGGTGACGTCCTCGTCGGAGTAGTGGAGGCTGCCGGGGCTGGGCCGGGGAGGCGACCTAGAGGGAGTGGGGGGGGAGGCTGAGAGGTGGCCCCACCCACAGGGGCCGGCCCCCCCTGGAAGGGCACTGACCCTCGGCGTCTCTGTCATAGGTTCCTCCTCTCTGTCTGCTCCCCGCAGGCCTGGGCCTTGCGCTGGGGGCCCCCCTGGGGGGGGCGGGGCTCTGTTGGACCAACCTCCTGAATCAGCTTCAGGGAACCCCACTTCCCACTGGATTCTCCACTCGTGTTTCAAGATCTCGGGCACTGGGATCACTTGGCAGGAATGTTACAAAGCCGTTCAGAGCCGCTGAGACCTTCCGGGTAAGAATCCCAGGCGAGGCCCGCACGCCCGAGCTACAGAGCACCCCTGCGCCCCCCACCCATGTTATTCTTGAACTCACCAAGGGACCTTTAGAAGGTTAATGCAAAGGGTTAAGGGAAGAAAGGAAACCACTCCCTCCCCCTCCATATCTGCTCAGAGACCAGAAATGAATCCAGGCACCGGGTCCTGCCCTATCTCTGAAATTAGCCTTCGAGAAAGTGCATTTCCCACTGACTTACAGACCTGACTCTCTGTCACCTGCACAAACACGCAGGATGAGGCACCTCAGCACCCCATCTGCCATGGGCGCCGGGGGACTGGAGGCAAGGGCTGTGCTTTCCAGAACGCCCTGAGCTGAGGGCAAGGGCAGCAGGCCGGGCAGGCTCCTGGGGGCGCCGAGCAGGTGGCTGGGGTCTTTCACAACCCTGCTCCATTCCTGCTTCCTGGGGACCGGCTCAGGGGAGGCCCTGCCGAGGGCCTGGTGCCCCGAGGCCTGCCCGGCCTGCTCTAGGAAGGGGCTCTCAATGCCGGCTGCCCCCACCCGGGGCCGGCAGTGGTTTCCTACAGAAACGCTGTCCTGGGACCCACGCCTGGGAGCATGTCACAAGCAACCCCCCCACCACTTCCAACCTCTTGGACTATATCCACACCCATCTGATTCCAAGTAACAAAGCTGCATCCTTAACTACTTAAAAATAAAACCGTAAGAACAGCGGCAGCAGCCCCGTGTAGACGAGATGGGCAAATACGTAACACCGGGGGGGGGGGGAAGAGGGGGGAGAAGGGGTGTCCAGCTCAGGCTGTCTTGGCCACGCGCGGGGCAAGAGGGGGGCTGATGGTGTCACCAGGGCTGGGTCGGACTCCCGGAGCCCGGGACTGGTTTGGCGCAAACAGGATTTCTGTGTGTACACGGCAGGGTAGGGGACACGCGGGGGCCGCGGTGTGTGTACTCTGGGGGCGTGAGAGGCAGGCGAGGCCGGGCCATCTGTGAAACACCCCCTTGTTCCATGCGGCATGGGCCCTGGAGCCAGCCCGGCGGGGCTGCAGGGGACCTGCTGGGCCCACCGCCGAGGCCTCAAATGGCTCTTTCTTTGGAAAGCTGGCTTTGGCGGGGGATGAGAGCGGGCCCTGCCAGCCTGCACGCCCCTCCCTCTGTCCTCCTGATGAACACACACATCGCCTCTTCCCTCCAGGACGAGACAGAGAGAAGCTTTGTGAGCTGCGCCTGGCCAGCGTGCCCCTCCGATGAACCGGGAATGTTAATAGGGGTGAGGCCAAAAGGACAGGAGCTCCTGGGCTGCAACCCCCCGCCCCAGCTCTCCCGAGCTCCCGGAGCATAAAACTGCCAGGTCACATCAGGGGAGGGTCAGGTGGGCAGCCCAGCCTGCGCCGGGGAGCGGGGTAGGGGAGGGGACCTAGGCTTGGAGGGTTGGAGAGGAGTCAGGGAGAAATAGGAACCCGGGGCATCATCAGCTGGGACTTTTCTCGGTTGGCTGTTTGCAGGTGCTGCCCTTTGAGGACAATGCTGGGAGCATGGACTTGTGGGCTGAGTAGGAGAACGCCACTCTGTAAGATGTGTGCATAGGGCCCCAGGGGACAGGGTGTCCCCACTCTGAGTGCCCTTTCTTCCCAGAACGGGGAGGGGGCAGGTAAGGCATAAGCCACGATGGGGGGGTACTCCAGCCTCCTGTCACTCAAGCGTGTCTGCCTAGCCTGTCTTTGGGGGGCCCGCCGCACTGCTGGGGCCGGCGGCTCTCCTGGCTTCCGGCCTGGTCCTCCAGCGGCTGGCTCCAAAGGGCAGTAGGCTGGGTCGCAAAATTGTACAAGTTCTTTGCATTTGGCCGTCCTCGGCAGCAGCCCTGTGTCCCCACCTCCTGGTGACTTTGCCCCTAGCGTGCTCTCACACCGGGCTGGGGCCCCCATCGCTGCGCTGGGACAGCAGGACCAAATGGGCACCACCTGCTCTGTGACCTTCCCCAGAGTCCTCCACACCCCTGCTGGTGCCCAAACCTCCAGCCTCTGCCCCCACCGCCCAGGCAGAGAGCCCCTCTACCTGGTGTATAGGCCGTTCTTCCGGCAGAAGGAATTCTTGACGGAGAGCCTCCGGTTGTTGAGCTCCAGAGCAGGGAAACTGCTTTCATCCAGGCTCATCATCTCCCCGTGGCCGAGGGCACCAGACTTGGCATTGTTCCCTGGGTTGGGGTAGAGGGGGGCAAGGGGGACAGGATCCGGTCACTCATGTTATCCCTTTGACAGCTGGCCTCCCCTCCCCAACCCGGCCAGGCCGCTCTCTCTCTCTCATTCCAGGTGAGACCAAGCGGGAGATGGAGGCTGCGAGCAGGGGCCCCAGGCTGCCTCACCCGGCAGGACAGGTGCCTTCCTAGGAGAGAGAGGACCCCTGACCCCCACCTTTGCCAAAACGGAGGTGGACCCCTCTGGCCAGTGGGGCTTGGTCCCAGCTCACCAGAGTCTGTCTTCTTGGCGTACTTCTTGCTCTGGCCTCGGATGATGAGCACAAAGACCAGGAGGAGGATGAAGATGAGGCCCACGAGGGCAATGACCACCAGGAACCACCACTCCTCATAGAAGGGGTTGGCTTTCTGGGCTGGAACATGAATGGGGGCGTCAGGTCCAGGGGTGCTTGGCCGCCTCCCGCTCCAGCCGGGTCCCCACCGCGGACACCAGGCAAGGTCTGCGCCGTCCCAGTGAGGCAGAACCCAAGACAAGGTTGGCAGGGACAGTTGGATCTCATCCCTTGGTAAAGGGATGCTGGAGGGCAGCTTTGAGTTCTGAGGTTGCTTCTGGACTCACCAGGAAAGAGTGCGGGGATTGATTAGTGATGTCTGCCAAAGACACAGGATGGGAGAAGCCACCGTGTGCGGTACGCGTGCTATTTTTCCTTTCTTTTCTTCCCCCCTCTTGCCACCTGTGGCCTAGGGGCTACCTTGACAGGCAGGCCCCAGAATTGTACTGGAAAAATACCCTTCTGGCCTGTGGTAGGCCTGGGAGAGTTGCTCCCCAGAGACAGGACTCAGTCTTTTTCCGGTAGCTGAGAGCGAGGGGAGTTGGGAGGGTGGAAGTGAGTGGGTCTTCAGAATGCTTCCACCAGCCAGGCCTCTCCTCCCTTCGAAGCCCTGAGTGCCATGCGGTTTGCACATAACCACTAGTGATCCAGAGGGCTGCCTGACAAGGGGCTTGCTCTTCTATCTCCTGCGATCTGGGTCTATCGATCGGGACAAGGGAGAATGTGTGTGGGAGGGGGGAGGAAGCCAGGTTTCTGAGACTCACCCAGTGGGTCACAATTTTGAGCTATGTTTCTGCCTCGAGGGAAGGGGCGTTGGTATTACAGGTTGGTTAGTGATTGGATTTGGGGTCATGGGTTTTGGCATTGGAGTCCTCTATAAGTCCTCCAAGACATGCTGGATGGGAAGGATGAGAGGAAGGGGGGGCAGATGGCTGTCCTATCCCCTTGATCCCTGGATACTGCTTCCTAGGCCGCTGACTCTGTTTTTTGGGGTGGTTTCCATAGAAACATGTAGTTTATGGCCTGGATGAATCCCTTGGGTGATGAGCTCATAGAAGGTCTCATCTTGGGTCCACAGATTTGTCCACAAGCCCCACTAAGCCCCCCCCTACCCAGGGCTTCTGGAATCCTTGCAAAGGAACCCCAAAGATGCACAGCCCCCAGCTTCTTCTGGAGCTCAAAGCTGACCCAGGCCCTGGCCCAGAGTTCACTGCTTGCAGAATTAAGAGGACAACACATTTTGGTCCCCACCCCAACGCATCTGGGACTCTGCTGCCTGCCTCTGTCTTCTTTGCCCGCCACCAGCCTCTGCCACGAGGCTCTCCCAACAGGGTGCCGTTCCCCCCACCGGCAGTACCTGGCACAGACTGCGAGGGGCTGCTGGGGGTACCGAAGCCATAGTCGTTGACGGCGATGACCCGGAAATCGTAGCTCACGCCTGGCTTCAGGATGTCCATGCTGAATGTGTAGGAGGTCACCTCCTTGGGGATGTCTTTGATGAGGATGTCCCATAGCCCCTCGTCTGCAAGCAGGTTGACAGGGAGATGCCCCGTGAGGGGAAGCCCCCTCCGATCCTACCTGCTGCCCCTGAGAACAGGGCCTGTTGGGTCTGCCCTCTCGACACTGCATCTCAATAGGTGTTTTTCAAAAGATGCCTTTTTGGAGTCTGACTCTTTGTTCCCTTTATTAAAATGCTTAATATTTAAAAATGTGTAGCATATAGAGAACACAGTACCAAGCGCCCCCATGCCGCTACCCACGGGAGGAGGCTCAGCACTTTGACAGCCGTGCAGAAAAGGCCAAATCACCCGTTCTCACGTCCTTAAAAAGTGCTGGCCAGCGTGACTTCAGGGACCTATGATTCCAGCACATGGGACCCAACTTTCCCTACCTGGGCCCCGCTTTTTCTCATCCCCCTTCCTAATCAAAATACACACAGTAGTGGCATCAGATAAAAAGAAGACCCTTTTTAAAAAACACCCGCAGGAGGGGCTGGGCTCGCCTGTGAGGGTGAGGACCGATGGGGCCCACCCTCGGCGGCCTCCTTGCTGAGCAGCAGAGAGCTGGGGAGAAAGGGGGCCCCCATCTGTTCTCTGTGCACGTTCCCCCCGAATACCCCCATCCTTTGAGCTCCCGACTTTCCTTGCAGGCCTGCCTCCCGCCCCCACCCCCGCTGCTCTCTGGGTCTCGCCCCCTCGGGACCTGATTCATTTCTACCTCATTTGAAAGTAGCTGTGAGTGCGCTGCCCGCACAAGAGAAGTGTGGGCACCTGCCGGGCCTGGGATGGGGCCCCCAGCAGAGGCTCCATGTAGGGCCGGTGGGGCTGGCGTGGCCCTTGGGAGGATGGTGAGTCCCCCTCCCTGTGCCGGGGAAGGGCTGATTTGGCAACTAAAGGGTCAAACCACCCTTTTCACATGGTCCAGGGGACCGGAGAGAGCAGGGGCCAGAGAGCAGGGGCCTCGGTGGGCTGAGCTCCTAGGTCCTCCATCCCGCGGCGGGGTCAAGGGAGGTCACCTCGGGGCCCCAGACGAGCTCCTGCCTCAGCCTCAATGGGCACTGTTCCTCCTCATTCGTTCCTGAGCTCCTTCTGGGAAGAGCCGTCTGGGGGGTCCATGGGCCACCCCCCAGCTCCAGCTTGGCCTGTCCCGCCTCTTTCAGGGGCCGACGGATTCTGTTTCCTTCCCCACACTTGTAACCGCTCCCCCCACGTCAGGAACTCTAGCAGAGGCACGGTCACCCCCTTGCCACCTCTGGACTGTGGACCAAGAGCGTGCCGGCACCTTCTGAAGCCGCCTTTCGGCCCTGTCCCACCAGATCCCTCCAACCGGGAGGCAGCCGCGCGGCCCCCTGTGCGTCCTGCTGTCCTCACGGAGGCTCGGGCTCCTGAGCTTGGCCTCATCTTCCCTCTCATGTCTGTTTTGGCTGCTGCCTCACGCACCTGGTGGCTCTCCCCGGCTAGGCCTTGCTGTCCCTCGGCGGCCAGGACCGTGCCCCCTTCGCCTCTGTAGCCCCGCGCCCAGCACGTGTGCCCACTCCGTGCTGGCGGGATGACGGACGCAAACCTTCTTCCCCGACCTTCTGTGAACATTGTGTGCTGCGACTTCAGTGCTGCCGGCCCCGAGATCTGAGTTTTGGGGTGCAAATCCATTCTCTTCCCATGCCCCCCAATGCTCTCATTCGCCTTCAGTGACAGTCACAGTGACGACGGCGATGATGGCGATGACCCTGCCGCAGTGACTCCTTCCTCGACAAGCGCTGTGGTTCTAAGGGCTTTACCTCTCTCACACCCATGGCGATGGCGGGGAGAAGGAAGAACCGCCGGGTGTCCAGGACGGTGCCCTCTGAGGTCCACGGCGGACTCAATGTTGGCTGGGCGGGCTTGGCCGGGACCCTGCGGCCCGGCAGAAGCTGGGGTCTCCGGCCCACGAGGGGACCCACCTTGCTCTGCCCTGAACAGAAGCAAAGGGTGGGACCCGGCAACGGGGCCAGGCCCGAAAGTGCTGGAACATCATGCTGGGGCTCAGGCCTCCAGCCCCAGGAGCCGGCTGACGTGCACGGCGGGTCCCCACGGGCTGGAAACCTTGAATGAGCCCCTCCCTCCTTGGGCTGCAGCTCCCAGTTTGTAGAAAGCGGGCCTGTTTGGCGATTCCATCCGGCCACGCTAGGGGGAAGCACGGGACGAGAGCAGTTTCGTCCTGGAGAGGACGGACGGACAGCCTGGGGGTGCGGAGGTGGGGAGACATCTCCAGCAGCCCCAGGGAGAGGCCCGGCTTTGGCCTTGCTTTGGCCTTGCCCTCCGGCCTCACGGCCTTCATCCCCTGTCACAGGTCTGGGGCACTGCCCCCCGTCCCGACCTTCAGGGGGTCCTGCCTTGAATCCACCTGTGTGCACCCAGGCAGAGCCCCCGTCCCATGCTGGGCCTCCCAGGGCAGGCCGGAGAACCAGCAGGCCTGGACTCTGCAGCCAACATTCCGCAGCCTGGCACCCTGGCCGGCCGGCTTGGATGGAGGGCAGAGGCATGGGTGCTGGTGGGGAGGAGCACACGGTGCCCTCCTGGCCACCTCGGCAGCCGGCGCCAGGGGTCGGGGAGGGACCTGGGGTGGGGGAGAGCCAGCCCCGCATACACGCTCCAGCTACACGCTGGACTGGAGTTGCTAGATGAAACAGTCACTCACAACTGCAATTATTAGCATAAGATGTAGGCAACGGAGGGGGGGTGGTGGCTGCTTCCTGGAACGGCGGGCTTGAACTCTTTGCTGTTGAGACATTAGCGCTCAGCGACCCGCGGTATTAAGTTTGCCTTCAGGATGCTTCGAAGCTCTAGTTAGAAGTATTAGCTACTGATATGCCTGACTGCCTCCCATTCTGATTATCATTTGCTCTTCATGCTGTTGGGCTTTCTCCTCTTCAAGTGGCCAATCACGGGGCCGTGGAGTACCAAGCAGCAGCCTCCCCTGCTCCGCCGGCTCTGGTACCTCTGATGAGCCGGGAAACCTAGCAACCTAGCAACGGGGAGAGCTGGCCGAGGGCTCCTGCGGGGAAGGGGAGCCGGCAGAAGCAGGTGTCACGGCGACCAGTGATGGTGACATGGGACCACTGAGAGCAGCCCCCTAGAGAGACTCGTCAGTTCCCGACGGCTCTGGAAGTTCTTGTGATTTGATTTCAGGCTTCGCCACCCCCTCGTGCAGTTACCGGAACTGCTGAGATCGGCGGGGTGGCAGAGGCGGACCTCAAGGCGGCGGCCAGTGTCCCGGGGGACAGCCGGCCTCCCGACGGGACACCGGCCAGCGGGATCCCGAGAAAGACTTAGTGTTTAATCGGGGCGGGCGGGGGGTGGTGGCAAACTCTTTGCTCCTCCTGTATCTTCAATGATCTTCCGTCTGAGTTGGTCCTCACCTGGTGCAAAGTGCCATTCTCCAGGGGCCCCTGGGGAGTCCCCCACCTAAGGGTGCCACTCTCCATTTCCCAGCTGCCCCAGGGCCACTGCTGGCTTCACCTGGAGTGGCCCAGGTGCCTTCTCAGGAGGACACGAGGCCGCCGGGTGGAAGGACTCCAGCAGGAGGAGCACGTGAGACCCGGAACCCTCTCCGGAGGGAGGCGCTCGGCCCCGGGCCCCGGGGCAGCACGTACCTGATGGCCTGGCCTCTATGACGTAGCGGGTGATGGGCCCCTTGCCAGGGTCTCCGCTGGACCAGTGGATGGCGATGGCAGAGCTGTACCGCACGATGATGGGCACTCCAGGCGGCCCGGGGGCACCTGCAAATGGCACATGGTGGGCGAGGGGCGGGGCGGCCCCCAGCCAGGCTGCCTGCACTCTCGCTGGGGGTTGGGGTGGAGGGGGGTGCTGTGCAGCCAACACCCCCCCCACCCCCCGAGCCCGGCCGGAGTGTCCAGAACCCTTGTGAGCGTCAAGGCCCGGGGAATGGCTCTCAGGCCTGGCCTGCTGATGAAACTATGCTCTCTGGGTCAGCCGCACCCCCTCGTTTCACATTCAAAGCCAGGAGAGGTATACAGGGTAATGCCGGAAAGATCCCTGGAACGGTTAGGAGACCCCGAACCCACTAGCTGGGTGACTTTGATCAAGTCACGTCGCCCTCCAGTGCCTCAGTCTCCCCATCTGTGAGGCCCTTTTGGAATGTACGGCTTGAAGGGACGTGTCCTGGGGGGACGGCAGAGGTGGGTGTGATGATGGTGGATTGGGCCCAGGATAAGTGGGGGTCGGATTTTGAGGGGCCGAAGGGCTCCCCGACATCTTGTCTCCCACCCTAGGGTGGCAGTGTCCTCCCGACTTCCTGCCTGAAATGCACCCACCCCCGCTGGGCCAGGGAGGAGGCTGGGAGCGCGGGAGGAGGGCCCAGGCTCTGCCGCAGGTTGTCCTGGTGGGGACACGAGGTGGGGGGTGGCCTGTCGGCCTCCTGGTCGCCGGACCCCGGAGTCGAAGCAGGGGAGAGCTCACTTGTGTGAGGCCAGCGGAGTGAGCCAGTTTCACCTATGGAGGGTCCCAAGCCCCTCCTCTCTGGGGGTGCCTATGCCCTCACCTCTCCCTGTCCCCCGAGCCCTGACCCTGCGCACGGTCTACACATCTGTTCGTCACCAGACCCAGAGCCTTGCACCCCCAGAGCTGGGCACGGCGTGGGGGCTCCCGGTGCACTTGTGGGAGGAGGGGGACACGTGGGTGAGGGGGTCGGGGGGACGACCGCTGGGCCGAGAGTCGGCTGTGGCTGCCTCCGGCGAGGAGCCTGGAATCGAGCTCCAGACTGAAGATCCTCCAGGCCCAGGGCAGCTGGCGAGCTGGACAGCAGGCTGGGGACACTCGACCAGAGCTGGGCTGCCCGCCGCCCGGCCGTGTCCAGTCGCGACCCGTGACCTCGGAGAGCCTCATCTTCCTTCCTTCCCCAATGTGCATCCTGCCTACAGCTCAGGGCGAAGGCGGCTGAGGGGTCAGGGGACAGGGGTGTGGGACACGGCCCCAGCAGGGTGTGCAGGGTGCGGGGTGCTGTCAGGACCCTGAGTTCTCGTTCTGCACGGGACAGAACTCAAGGCTGACAGTTGTCCTCAAGCCCTGGAGCACTTCTAGCCACTGCCTGGCTGGTTGAGAAGAGGATGTGTGATGGCACGTCCTTTGCTCGCCCACACTCGCCGGGCGCAGCTCAGCTGTTTCAGAGGGACCCCCACTGCCTCCTCCGAACTTCCTGCCTGCCCCCTTCCCACGCCTTGGGACTGGGACGCTTCAAGGTTCACGTTAGAACAGCCTGTCCTCCAGCCTTCTGTCCCCACCGCTCCGCCTCCCTTTGTCCCTGCCCGCTCGCTTCCTGCTTTTGTTTCCCAGGGAAGTTGGCTCAGGTGAGGAGGCGGCACAGGAGCGGGGGCAGGTGCAGGGCAGAGGGGCGGTGTCTTCTGGCAGCTTCCTCCGGGGGCCCTGCAGGCTTTGTTCCGTAGGAGCCTGGGAGCCGGCGGGTTCTCTGCAGAGCCCAGGGCGGGGACAGCGAGTGCCCACAAGGAGAAAGTGCAGGGTGGCCGGCCCGGCCCAGCAAGGGACACACCTGCCTGACAGGTGACAGGTGAGAGGCAAGGGGAGCCTCTCCGGGCCACTCACCTCCCCTAGGCCTGGCTAAGCTGCTCCGGCCCACAGGGCAGGGAGCAGGAGGAGGGGAAGCAGAGGGAGGGGGAGGAGGAGGAAGAGGAGGAGGGATTTCAGGGAAAGTCTGAGATGGGCTGTGTCCTTTCTCAGGGAAGGAGGGAGCAGAGGCTGGGCAGTGGCTTCTGTGTTCAGGAGGGGACATCCCGCCTGGGTGACAAGGACTTTGGACAACAAATCTCTACCACAGCAGGTGCTGGAACGATTCCCCCAGCCCGAGGCTGACCTCAAGAAGTGTCTCAAACTCAGACAGAACCACTCTGCGGTCCCTGTCCCTGGTGTCCCCCTCGCCAGGCCCAGCATGCAGCATGGTCTCTAAGTGCCCTGCTCCTTCTTCCCTCTGTCACCTCCGTCTAGGGAGGCTGCAGCCTGGTGAGTCCCCCTGCCTGTGGCCTGGACGCCCCCCTTCCTACCCCCAGGCCCCATCCATCTCGGGCTGTGGCTCTGTCCCCACTGGACCCCATCCTCCTCATCTCCACACCTCTAGGATCTATGCGGCTCCGGATACCCCCTTTTGACTCAGGGGCTGAATGTGGTGAGCGGAGGGCAGCAGCCCCCCGTCTGCCCTGTCTCCCCTACCTTCTCCGGGGCCGGTGGTGACGTTGGCCTCGATCTCCGGCCCGTAGGCGAAGGTCTTGGCTCTGATGCGGAACCTGTAGGTCATCCCCTCGGCTAGGTCCTTCACCTTCAGCCACAGAGGGCTGCTCCCCTTCACGTCCACTGTCACAATCTTGCTGACACCTGGGAAGGAAGCGCAGGATACGTGGGGGGCCTTGGGGGCAGATGGGGGGGCCTTGGGGCCAGGCCACGCAGCTGTGCTTCCCCAACACGCAGTCCTGCAGGCCAGTCCCAGGAGAAAGGGCTCCACGGCTGGAGAAGTTTGGGAGAGCCAGGGACTATGGCCATGGAGTATGCACGAGGCCCTTCGGGATCTGTTGGGGAACGACTCCCCACTGGTTTCACTGAACCACTGTCCCCCAAATATGCCCTGCCTCCGGAATTCCACAGAACTGGAATCCCAAGGGTCACCTTTTGGGAAGAGCTCCTGGAGAGACACCACCTGGGTCCAGAGGTGGAGAGGAGACCCCTGCAGCCAGGCCCTGTAGCCGAGGACAGCCTCGGGTCCGCCAGCAAAGGCCGGGGGCACACAGCGGGCCCTCCATCGACTGCACCCAAAATCATGACAACAAGGGAGGAGGCTGGGACGGTTTTCAGGGGCTCGGGGTTTGTCCTCCGTGCGTCGTGGGCCCAAATCCTCCCGACCGCCAGCCTCCCCAGGGGTCGGGACTGGGGGTGCTCTCCCGTGTCCCCCGAGCCCCTGGGGTGATGGGCAGGTCACAGCCCCGTGCTGGCCGTCCCCTGCCCCAGCTGTGGCATGTTGTCCTACTGAATGAGGGTATCGACGGCATCGTGGACAGGATGTTAGGAGGTTAAGTAAAAGTACCTCGCACCTGGCCCGCGGCCAGACTAGCTCATGAATAAATAAGTACCCGAGGACAGAACGAGGGCAGCTTGTGAAGGCAGGAAGTCCCCCGCAGGGGGCCCAGAACAGTGGCCCTGGGTACCCGTTCCTCGACCTTTCTGAGCAAATCCCTCACGGGTCTGGGCCGTGGTTTGCCCAGCAGGAAAGGGGCAGGGGTCGTTGCTGGGTTCTCGGGAGGCCTGTTTGCCGTTGGGCCTGAACCTCAACGGGAGGCGCAGACGCGGTGCTGGCTTGGCTCAGTCACACCTGGGACCTGGCGGTCCCATCAGCCGGGCCCCCGCAGAGTGGACGGGAATGGGCGAGGGCATGAAGTGAGCCAGGCGGCCAGACCGCCGGATGGAGGAATGGGACGGCCAGGGGCTCCCAGCTCTCAAGGCCAGGCAGAGGCCACCGTGAGGAGAGCCTGTCCCGCCCGCCTGCGCCTTGTCCCGCCCGCCTGCGCCTTGTCCCCGTGACCTCTGCTCTCTCCTTCCTGTCCCGGGGCGACACGGCCCCTCTCCCGGGGCCTGCACCTGCCTGCATCTCCTGGCCCGCCCCCGCCAGTGTCCCAGAACAGAGCTGCTCTGCCGGGTGAGCTGGCTGCTGGCGGGCAGGTGGTGGGAAGACTGAGGGCCATTGTTCCCTCGGCAGGCCTGCGACTGTGGCCCCCGTGGCTCTCCCAGAGCTCCGCCCCATCTTCTGGCCAGGCTCTGCAGTCAGGGAAAAGGGAGAGCGAGCAGGTGACCTCGGGCCATCAGGCCACCACCTGGGAGCCAGCCACACCCAAGTCCTCGCTGGGCTCTGGAATGGGACCCGGCAGCCAGGAGCCCCTCAAAGGAGATGGCCGTACTTTCTGGGCTCGCCCTGGGCTCACGCACAACGGCGTGGGGGTAGAGAGCTGGCAAGGGTCTGACGTCCAAGGTCAGCGGGGAAGGGTCCCCACCAGGGGCTGGAGGAAGGGGTGGGGCCAGGGTCGCTGGGGACTCTGAGGACAGCCAGATGAATGGGGCTCCAGGTGAGAGGAAGGCAACGTGCACATCGGGGTTCTTGAGCGGAGGTTCCCAGGGAAAGGGGTGCAGTGACTCCCCCAGACCTGTGCTTTCTGGGGAGAGACTCCAAGGCTCTTAACAGATTCTCAAACGAGTTCCTGACCCCATGACAGGCAAAGACCCAACTGGAATAAGGCTGACACCCTAAATTCTGGGGGCAGGCACGGGAAGGGCCATCAGGGGCTCCCCCACCTTCCGGGGCACGACAGCAGCCTGGCCACTGTGGGACGGCGTAGCTCCTGCAGACTTCCTCCTCCCCTCCTCACTGCGGCAGGACTCGGGGGACCTAGGCTGCTGCTCAGGCTTGTGGCCCTGCTTGCTGCTGGGGAAACGCTCCTTTCTTGTCTGGCCCCAGCGTCTCCCTTTACGGGCCGGGGAGACGCTCACCACATCCAAGGCTGTGCAGTGACCCCGACCACAGAAAGGCCTTGGGAGCCGGGCTGGGAGGGGCCCACTTACCGTCCACTGGGGTGCAGGGCTCATACACCAGCCGGTAGCCCTCCAGGACACCGTTGGGGAACTGCGGGGCCTCCCAGGACACGTTCACCGAGGTCGTGGTCAGCTCACTGAACTTGACCGAGCTTGGAGCACTGGGGGCTGCGGGGGGACAGTCACAAAGGGTTTGCTTCGTTCTCCCACGGATGTGCGAAGCCCTGCTTGGCTTCCAGAAAGCAGCAGGGGCCATGGGGTCTGGGCCCCGGCAAGAGAGAGAGGGCAGGGGGTATAGAGGTCATCCGTGCCCCTCCCTTCCCCCACGGATGCTGCTAACCCTCTAGTTTCAATACCAGAGTCTAAGAATAAGGGGGAAAGAAAACAGTCCTTTCCCTAAAATTAGAGAACTCCGTTTCTTCCTGCTAAGTGGTCCTAAACCTCCAGGGTCACTGTGGGGTCAGGCGAGGTCCTGGCTTTGTAGGGCTCGTCTCTCGCCTTCCCTGGTGGAGAAGGCAGGGCCCGCCTGGGCCTCAGAGCACCGGGCGGCTGGTGAACAAGAAGGTACCAGAACGGCCATCATGTGGCCTTTCTCTGGTCCCTGGGGCCCCGGGGCTTGTCACGGAGAGACGGCGCTGTCAGAAGCAGGCTGAAATAGGGACGGTCAAACCATGTGGAAGAGATGCTTTCTCGGCTGGAGAAGCTTGGACGGACCCTGAAAGCCTGGGGGCCGTGGGGGCCTCTTACAGGGAGGACGGAGAGGAAGGGAAGGAAGCCCAGAGCTGGCTTTGGGCGGGCTGACCAGGCTGTTATTATTGTCCGGTGCCGCCCCCCCACCGAGCCGAAGCTAATCTGGACCCTGCTTCCGCTCCAGCTCCGGGAGGCAGCCCAGCCCACAGTCTTTGAAGGAGGGAGGCGAGCTCAGGGGGCCCTTCCTGCCTCCCCAAAGCAAGAGGGACACGGGTCAGAACACTCTGTCCTGCTGCCGGAAGCTTCCAGGCTCCCAGGGGCTCACATCCGGCCCGCGACGCTGATGGAGAGGGGTCTGGATGAGCAGGCAGACAGACAGACGGGACCCTCGGGAGCCAGGGGAGGAAAAGGGTTTCCCTGGAGCCGTGGCTCAGCCCCAAAGAGGACAATGCTTAAGAACGGACTCCACAGCCTGGCTCTCTCTTTCAGAGAGAAGCGAATTTACAGGATGGGAAGCAGCAGGCTGGGAAGGATGCTCGAGGGGGCTCAGGACAAAAGGCTTGGATTTAACCCATGAGGACGGAGGCTCATGGCAGGCGAAGAAGCTGCCGTGCGGGGGGGTGGGGGGTGGAAGACAGTCGGGGACCAGCCCACCCACCCTGGTCTCCAGCCTCTGCTTCCCCAAGGGCAGGCCGAGGGGTCCTGGGCAAGAAGCATCCCTACCCAGGCCTCCCCTGTTCACTGAAATGGGTAATGCCTGCCCTACCCATCCCAGAGCTTCTGGAAGGAGCTGGCCTATCACTACCCGAGGTCTTCAGACACGACATATAGGCCCAGCTCCGCTCGTGCGGGCAGCAGGGTTCGGACCCGCACCGCCCAGCCTCCTAATCAGCCTCCCTGCCTCCCTCCCTCCTCTCCCCTCTGTCAGTCTGCCTTCCTTGCGGCCGGCAGAGCGAGTTTTTAAAAACATCAACAGCATCCTGTTGCCCAACTGCTTAAACCCACCGAGTCCCCAGCGCACTGAGAATCCACCCTAGGCTTCCTTCCAAGGCTCCCCGGCCCTCTCGGGCCATTTCCTCTCAAGCCACCCATTAAAGCTCCTTTAATCCCCTCCGGCCTCCACACCTTTGCACCTGCTGCTCCCTCTGGCCGGAAGCCCTCCTCCGGAGCTTCCCACGCTGGGCTCTTCCCACTCAGGTCTCAGCTGGCAGCCCTCAGAGGCCGCTGCAGACAGACATGGTGTCCAAGGCCACTGTCCCCCCCACCCCCACACTGGCCCCTGTCCTTCTACTGCTCAAACTCACCGCACCTAAGACAGATTCATCTAGATAGGTGTTTATGATCTGTCCCACTCCTCAGGGTGGGGACCGTGACCGCTGGGCTCCCAGCATCTAGCACCGTGCGGGTCCCTAGAAGATGCTCAGTAAATACTTGCCAAAAGAACAAAGCCCGGGCCATATGAGCCAGCCAGGCGGGAACAAGGCACGGGCGGAAACGGGCTGTCGGGCTACAAGATGTGGGGAGGACTGGGGACATCTGGGGACATCTGGGGGCTCTCTCCAAGGCTCTCGGGGGGACAGCCTCTGTGTTCTGAGCGTTCTCACGGAAGCCCCCTCTTTTTGGGCTGTGCTCCCCGCCTCTGGAGGCCATCTCCTGGGGCCTGGGCGCCCGGCCCAGACGTCTCAGCAGATAAGGCGGCTGCTTCCACCACACCCCCCGCCCCAGGAGCACAGGTGCCCCCCGCCCCTCTCCCCTACCTGCTTGCTGGGTCTGGCCCCGGGTGGGGGGACTCCGAGGCCCATCCCCCGCGGCGTTGAAGGCGGCCACACTGACCATGTAGGCCGTGTAGCCCGTCAGGTTCTTGAGCTTCACGCCGTTCTCGGCCAGGAAAAGCGTCTTCACCCGCTCCGTGAGGTTGCGCCGCTGGGCTTCCCAGAAATAAATCTGTGGGCACAGCCAATCCTGGGAGTGAGGTGGACACACCTGACTCTCCTTCTGCCCCCTGCCAGCCCCAGGATTGCAGAGATGCCCTCGTTGGTACCGTCCTGGACAGTGGGTGTGCGTCACTCAGGTAACAGCACAGAAGTATTTAAGAGCTGTTTTAGAAGCCCTTCCAGAGTCTTCCTTTTCACAGCAAATACTTCAGTCTCTGCCAGACTAAGCCCCAGGAGAGCACAGACCCCACAGATCTGACTGCCGCGGAGCCTGGAGGGTTTAGCATCGGCCCATTGGCCCTCAGGATACGGGACACGGAATACGGTTACAGGAGGAAGAGGTTACAGGAGGAAGAAGTCAACTCCGCTCTTTAGGACCCTGAGCTGGGGAGGGAAGTGCGGGGTGGGTAGGCTCAGCCCTAGCTGAGAGGAGAGTGCAAGGAGAGTGCAAGGACGAGCATCACCACCACCATCACCTGGGAGCTGGTTAGGGATGCTGAGTGTCAGGCCCGCCCTTTCACCCTTCACTCTCCACTGGCTGCAAAGCACCTGCCGGTTGACAAGGCCCCCGCCCCAAATCCACCCGCAGGCCCACCTGGGGCTGAGCCCCCAGCACACCATTCACGAGCACGGTGACTTTGCCAGGTGACCCCTGAGCCGTGGTTTTGTCGGCTGACTAGGGGGGCTGAAGACACCCCACTTTCCAGGACCAAGGTGAGGGGGAGCAAAGGTGCTAAGGAGTGAAGGATTTAGTCCACCTGTGGGCTCACTTAGTGCTCAAGGGCAGCGAAGCTCAGGATTCCTCACTAGCGTCAAGAACTCTGAACCCAGGCCCACACGGGAAAGCTGCAAGCCTCCCGCCCCTGGGACGATCAGCGAGTATTTGGCGCCATCTGCTGGCCACGGAGGAGATTGCTGCACGCTACAGACCTCTATTTCTCAATTTGCCTGGAGGAAGCTAATGCAAGGGTCCCCACCTGGCACCCAGGACATCTTGTCACCCAGAAATCCTTGATTTCATCTAACCCTGCCTACTTCTTAAAAACAGATTCTTCCGATACGAGTAGATATCAGTGAGAGAGTTGATGTAGTTGTTGGTGAAGTACTGCTCCCAGGGACGGGCACACAACAGTGGATGAAATTCCCACTAAATTTGGGGTGCAGGGACAAGGCCAGGGTCAACATCAGACATCTGGGTGTTCCCAGCGCACAGATGAGACTTGCTGAGTGCAGACGGACACAATGAGCGTTGAAAGAGTCATCACCCCCTTGTATCTACCATTTTACTCCCCGGCGCTTTGGGCTTTGTCGGATCGAAGAGGCCAACTTCAGCCTAGGCTGAATCTGGTCCACCGCCAGCTAAACACCGCTGCAGGGAATTCACACCTTCAATTCTCACCACCGGACACCGAGGGCCCCGGGCGCATCTCCTCCATCCGATCTCATCCACTCCTCCCCCGGCCCCTCCCCTCCTACACCTAGTGAGGCTCCTTCACCGGGAAGCAATCAGATGAGATTTTTCTCCATACCTTCTCCGGTCGCTGCCCAAACCTCCTGCGGCCCGTGTCCGCACCCTCTGCCTGCCTCCCTCCCCTGTAAGACTACCTCACATTCCAGCACGAAATCCCAGCCCCTCTCACCTCCTCTGGACCTCATCCCCCGCCCTCCCCCACAGCTTCTGCTCTTCCTAGAATCACCACATTTCCCCTCTTCCAGGGATCATTACCAGCACACACACAAGCCAGCATTTCTTCAGTCTTAAAAGCCCCTCTATTGACTGTTTCTAATTCCTGTTTTAGTTTCCGTTTAAAGCAACACTCCTTAAAAGGGGTATGTGTACTTGCTGCCTCCTCTCCTCATCAGAGTCACCCATGAACTTGAGCTGGCGAATGCAAGAATCCGGGGCAGCCTTTCTGTAAAGGGCCAGGTAATAAAGATCTCAGGTTTTGCAGGCCACACATCTCCGTGGTAACTCAAAAGCAGCCACAGGCAATTTTTAAATGAGTGTGGTTGTGCTCCAATAAAACTTTATTTACAAAAGCAAGCGGGGGGCCAGATTGAACCCTTGGGCTAAAGTCTGACAGCTGCTTCCTAGATTTCGTCTTGCTTGAGCTATCAGTAGTATTTGGTGTATCACAGCCCTCCTTCCTCTGGGAAGTACGTTCTTTATGTAGGTTTTGAGACTTCAGTCCCTTTTTTTGGTCCTAGGTCTGTTTTCAGTCTTCTTGTGTTTCCTCTTTGTGTCTAATCTCTGGGCTTTCATCTATATACTGAGGACTCCACAGTTCACATCTCCAGCTTAGACCCTCTCTCTTGAGTTCCAGACATGTAAACCCATCGCTTCTCGGCCTTTTGGCTAAGATCAAGTGCAGACATGTAAACCCAACTCCTTTTCGTGTCTCCCCTTGGGGGTCTAACTGAGGTCTCGAGCTGACTCCACTCTCCCCTACAAGCTTCCTCCTTCCGCCCCCTTTTGTCTTTTCCTGCTCTGTGTCTGGAAGCTCCGTCATCGAATTGCTTGTAGATCCTCTCTCACTCTCCACATTCAATCCAGCAGATTCGACCAGCTCCACCATTCTCATGGAGCCAGAGAGCGATTACCTCTGCCTGCCGCTACCGGCTGGCCTAAGCCACCGCCATGCCTCACTTTTTGATGATCCAGCCCCTCTTTGCGGTTTCAGGCTTTCCCCATTTTAGACTGCTCTCAGTACAGCCCTTTAAAAACCCAAGTCACGGGGCGCATGGGTGGCTCAGTGGGTTAAAGCCTCTGCTTCAGCTCAGGTCATGATCTTAGAGTCTTGGGATCGAGCCCCACATTGGGCTCTCTGCCTCTCTGCTTAGCAGGGAGCCTGCTTCCCCCTCTTTCTCTGCCTGTCTCTCTGCCTACTTGTGATCACTCTCTCTCTCTCTGTCAAATAAATAAATACAATCTTAAAAAAAAACCATAAAAAAATCCAAGTCACCTGTGGCTCTCCTTTGCCCCAAACCCTCCACGGCTGTCCTCTCATTTGGAGTGACAGCCAAAGCCCTGAGGGCCCTGGCTGATGCAGCCCAGTTCACTGATTAACCCATCTCCCATCATGCTGCCCTCCACACACGCTGGGACATGCTGGGCACTTTGTTGAGCTTTGTAAAAGCTAAGCACCTACCGACCCCAGGACCTTTGCTCTTCTTTCCCTTTTTCTGGGATGTTCTTCTCCCAGAAGAACATGTGATTCTCACCCTGTTCTTTATTTCCGCTCAAGCATCCGTTTCCCATTAAATCCCATAACAACCCTATTTAAAATTCCAAACCTCCCCCATCTCGGTTTCTCTCTGCCCTCTGCTGACTTCCTTTGCCACCGTCTGGAGGAACTTGTTTCGCTTGTTTTGCACATTGTTGGTCTTCCTCCCCTAAAATTTAAGCTCATGTTGCCTCTCTGTTGCCTCTCTGTTCACTGCTTTACTCCCAGACTGAGAAACACCGCTGGGCACAAAGTAACAGCTCAATACACACGCATCCCTGAAAGATTGTAGCTGCACGGGCGCGGGCAGCCAAACCCAAACCGAGCTCGCCAGAGCTGGGCTCGCTGGCTGGTGACGTCCGGCCATCATTCAGGTCTGTGCTAATCGCCGTGGAGGCTAACGCACCTCTGGGATGCAGCCATCCTGGGCCCCCAGCGGAGAATGCCCACGGTCTCCACGTTCTCTGAGCACACAGACACCTGTTGTGTGATAGACGCGTCCATGCACCCGCGCGTTCCCTGGGGCTATGCATTTGCTCGAGACTTTCACACCTCGAGACTCTGGTGGCTACAAACAGCAGGCTCTGCCCCCGCTCCTCCTCCTTCCCAGGGGAGGCCTGTGCTGGGGCTGCGGTATTTAGCTTCCCCCCCGCACTCCTGGGCGGGCCTGCGGGGTGTCACTCATCTTGAAGCTTCCTGGGCAAGACGCCCTTCCTCCTCCCTCCCCCCTCTCTCACCCCAGGTGGAAACAGACTCCTATGTGGGTTGTCTTCGACTGGGGTCACCTCCAAGCCAAGTGACCCAGGCAAGCCCCTGGGCTTTGTGGGAACTCAGTTTCTGCCCGTGGAATGAGGGGGCTGAGCCAGGAAACCGTGAGGCCCTGGGGGATCTCACACTCCTGACCCTGCCACGGCGGTGGGCTTCCCCCTGCAACAGCAACCCCCCACCAGCAATCAGAGTGGCGCTGGGCGCTGGCACAGGACACAGGCCTTGGACCCGCCAATGGCTCTGACCAAGGAGACTCCGTATTCTGTCCACCGCCTCCTCTGGTGGGTGGTTGTGTCCTATGCACCCCGCCCCGCACAGGGTCAGGGCTGGCAGAGCTGGCATCCGACTCTCGGCTACCTGTTTTTTTGTGTGACCTTGCCGCACCCCCTACACCAGGTCTCAGTTTCCTCATCTGTATAATGGGTGCAAACGTTTATCATGCGCCCGCTATACAGAGCATCCCGGAGGGTGAAGGCGTTCCAAAGGGCTCCGAGGATGCTGGGAAAACTGCATTCTGTTACGACACGTGACATCCCCTAGAATCTGGAAATTTTTTCCCACAGACATTTCCACGTCCTCAGCCAGGGCTCCTTTGCCGCGTGGCCAAATCAATACTGTAATTAGGGAGGGTCGGCCAAAGGACCACCTGGAGGGGTCTTTTGCTGGCATTGGGAGTTGGGGGACGGGGGTGGGGGGGGTGTTGCCTGAAGCAAGGCCCAGGCTGCCTGCGTCTGAGCTCAGCCCGGTGAGGATGCTGGAGACGCAGGGTGTAAAGTTGAATCGGGGCACAGGATGCCCGTGGCTGCGTGCACACAGCCAAGGGAGCAGGCGCGGACCTGCTGATCTCTCCCTCCTTCCACCCAGGGCCACTCCCACCCCCAAGCTGGCCTTTTGCACGCCTCCCCTCGCCCCCGCCCCGGGCCCCTTCCCTGCTGGAGCGGCCCGTACCTTGTAGCCCTGGATGTCTCCATTCTGGCTCTCCAGCGGTGGCGGCTCCCACGTCACATCGAGCTGTGTGGCCGTGGTACCGTGGACAACCACGTTACGAGGCGCCGCAGTGGGCACTAGAGGGCGTGAGAGGTTGTGAGTGAGGGGCGCCGTGGGCTTCGGGGAGGACGAGGAGGTGGGTTGGGGCCCCCAAGTCCTGTATGTCCTCTAGCTGGACTTCTGGGGCGGGAAAGGCTGGGGCTGGAAGGGCAGGCGGGCTCACCGGCTTCCCCGACGAAGACTTCCTGGGGGGGGCTCGAGGGCCCCTCCCCCACGGCGTTGTACACGCTCATCCGAATCTCATACCGCCGGTGTTGGTTCAAATCTGGGGGGGGCAGAAGCAGGGAGAGGTCACTGCCCTGCGGGGGACAGAGCCAGCAGGGAGGACGGAGGCTCTGATGATGCACCCGTGACTCTAGCTCCTGCCCGAAGGTTCAGGAAAGAAGAGGTAAGGACTGGGGTGACTGGGAGGTGCTCCGCCTCCCCGGGAATCGGGATACAGGGTGCCTGGGGGTGGTGTCCCGGCCGAGGCTGAGCACACTAGACACTTCCGAGACCCAAAGAGACACTGTCGGCATTTATGTGGGGATGGCCAGTGTGGACCAGTGCTGTTCTCCCGGGCACACGGTCACGGGTCACCCACGCGTCCTGGCTCCCGGCTGCCCCAGGGCTGGGGCTGACCGGACGTGAATTCTGGGCTAAGAGCCGCTATGTTTTCGCCAAGTCTGGGGGTCCTGGGTGGGGATGCCTGGATGAAGCTGGGAGACGAGGGCAGTTGCTGGAAAATGGGCCCTGAAACCTTGGATGGGAGTCGCCAGCCCTGCTTGGCTGGGGGAGGCTAGGATGTTCTCCCACCGCTCTCCCTGGGCACCCTGCCCTTCTCCCCTTCCTCGGGCGGAGTTCTGCCCCGCAGCTGGAATGTGGGTGGGGGAGTCACCCTAATTTAACCGGCCACACAGCCCATGTGGGCCGCCTGGCCGCTGAAGGAAGGGGAAGGCCAACGTGGTCTCGCACTTTGCACCACGTAGAGAATGAAGTCCCTCCGCCCGAGCTCTGGGCCTTCGGGAGAACCATGGACTTTAGAAGGAGAGCGAGACTGGGACCCGGCTCCCATTCCCAGGTCCCTGGGGGGACAGTGGGGGTTCTGCTCACTCTGGAGCGGGGGAGTCGGCCTAGAATACAGAGCCGTGCCTTCGATGGGACGCGGTGGGCAGCCGCGCCGTGGACACCTGCCCCTTCCAAGCAGCAGACCTGGAGCTCTTCCCACGGACCTCCGGCCGCCCCCCCGCGGTCCCCCCGCGGACACTGGAGCCGCTCCCCCTTCTGTTCTGCACCCGATGGATGCACGCCTCCCTGGTCACCCTCCACATGTCTGTATGCTTCCGAAAGTCACGTGTGCTGTGGGCGATCCCATTCTTCAAGTGGCCTGAGGAGGGCACAGCCCTGGGCCCCGGGCTCAGGTGTCCTCAGAGGGGTGTCCCCATCCCTGTGGGAAGCCTGGGCCCGACTCGGGAGCCGTCATGCAGGGAGACTTACTGTCCAGCTCGTACTGCGTGAGGCTGGGCCGGCTCAGGTTCCTCATGGAGTACCTGGCTATGGGGCGGGAGGCCGAGGGGGCCGAGGGAGACAGCAGACAGAGGAGGTTAGTACACACACGCCCCGCTCCGCAAAGACCCCGAGGACAGGGGCGGGCGGAGGGGTCTGGGAGCAGACAGAAGGGGAGTCTGGGTGCCTGACGGTGAGTTAGGGGCCCCGGGCAGGAGCGAGAGAGGGTGCGCACGACGGCGGAGGGACACAGGGCACCACGAGATCCCTGGAGCCCGGCACCCCTGAGGGTGGGTCTAGGGGACCCTTGGTCCCCAGTCGTGCCCTTGTCTGAGGCCGGACTTCGATAGAACCATCCCGAAACCGTGGGGGTGGGAAGGGTGTTAATTCTCTCCTCTGAACCAGAAACCTTTCTACTACCAGGAACTAGGACGGCGTAACCCACAGGCATGTACAATCACAACCACGAGCACACGTCTGCCAAAAAATAAAAAAAAAATCATGCAAGCTGTTGGATCAGCTACATCCAAGTTTTTCTAAGAATATCCCTTTGCTCTGCGTTCACTCATTTTGCTGTCTGCTAATACTCGTCAGAAGCCAAGGCACAAAAGCTTTAGGAGAATTATGGGAGAGCACCGTGCATGCTCTTCGTCTCCCACTCGCCCAGGGACCCCCGGCCCCCTCTCTCCTGCCTACTCCCCGCCCCCCGTCAGCCGGTCACAGAGGCCATGGCACAGAGCGTCTCCCATCCTGGCCCTCCAGTCCCTCCCGAGCCGCTGCCTTAGCCCCAGCCGCCTGCTTTCTCTTGCTGACGGCACCCGTCTCTGGTCCTCCCCGGCAGGCCCTCGCCCTCCTGCCCCAAAGGGCAAGCCCATCATTCCCCGAGCTGTGACTCTCCCTGGGATTCCCAGCAGGCTCCAGGCTCTTTCCTGCCTCTGTCAGAGGCAGGCCGGATCCCGAGGATCCCGAGACAGAGCCGTGACCACACCAGCGGGTTGTCAGGGTGAGCAGGGTTGGCTCCTGGCCCTTTGCTGGGCTTTCCCCTTAGCTTTGGGTGGGCTGACTTGGGATCGTCCATCAGGGTCATCACCGTTCTGGGAGACCTTCCCTGACACTGGTTCCTCCAAGACCATCATGCCAACCATCTTAGACATTACTGTGCGTTTACTTCTTGAGCACCAATTCCTCCTTGAGCCCACAAGCTCCGAGAGGGCAGAGGCCGCCTCTCCTGTTCGCTGCTGTGCCCCCAGTGTCCGAGGGCATGCAGAAGGTGCTCAGTAAATACCCAGTGGCTGAACGGGACGGGGGTGGCGGGGAGAGGCGCACTCAGGAGAGGACGGCGGGTTTCAGGTCAGGGTGGCTCCAGGAAGTGGAGGGCAGTGTACCCACCCTGCTATCCCCTGACCCCTGCGGATGCCACTCACAGGTAAGCTCAGCCCACTTGGCCCCTGGGTTGTTGATGCCACGCAGCGTGAAGCCCCTCAGCCCCTCATACAGCAGCTCCCGGTACCGGATCCGGAAGCCCAGGAGGATGCCGTTGATCTTGTCCTCCGCTGGGGGCTGCAAGGAAGCGAGCGGAGAATGGGGAGGGGCAGGAAACACTGGGGTTCACCCGCTTCTGCTCTGTCCCGCTCCCTCCCTCCCCATGTTGCCTCCTGTGACCACAAGGCCGAGCCTGAGTGACCGCTGGGAAAATAAATCAAAAGGACGCTGAGCATTTTCAACTTAAGAAGCATTTCCAATGGGTTTAGTTCATCTCTGCAACAATCCCTGTGAGGCAGGGAGGACTGGAATCTCTGTGCCGTTCCCATTCCCGGAGCAGGAAGGGGAGGCTCAGAGAGGGTAAGGAATATGCCCAAGGGCACACAGCACCAGCCTCCCTGGGCCTGGTGACCCACCCCGCCACCTCCCACCTGACCAGCGTCTCCTGGGGTTCCCGCGAGGCCGCCCCCTGTTGCTGGAGGTGCTGGCCTTGCCTTGCCTTTTATCATTTTCTCTTCGCTTTCTGCTCCCATCCACCCCAGTGGGAGAACAGGCTCTAGGAGAAGGTGGAAACTACTTTTTAGGAGACTGCTTTTTAAAACCCTGCTGAAGGGGTTCAGCCTTGTATTAGCTCCTTCACTGTCTCCCTGGCTGCTGCTGGCACCTCCCTGGACCCCTCGCCAGGAGGGCTCGGGTCTCCGACAGCCTTGACCTGGCTTCTGGCTGCAAAGGTCATTTCCACTGGAGGGAGCATCCTGTTGCCGTGAGGCCTCGGGCTGGGGAGGGGCTGCGGGCCCCTTCTGGTCTCCTCTCAAGGGGTCTCCGGTCGTGGGTGCTGACAAATGCCTGCCCCTCTGATCCCAAAAAGGGGAGAGAAGGGTTTGTTGCTTTGGGCCCCCTGTGGGTGACCTGCCGCGTCCCAAGGCTGGGCCTGAGAGCGGACGGGGGCAGCGGGGGTCCCCAGGCAGAGAGCAGCAGCCTGGTCTCAGATGCATCTGGCGGTCTTCCCCAGATCGCGGCAGGACACCAGTGCCCATCCAGGGGCGCCTGGGGGCCCAGGCATTGAAGCATCTGCCTTGGGCTCAGGTCATGATCCTGGGGTCCTGGGATCGAGTCCTTGCTCTGCGGGGAGTCTTCTCACTCTGCTCATGCGCTTTCTCTCTCTCAAATACAGAAATAAAATCTTAAAGAACAAAACGATGCCCACCAAAGAGCGGGCAGTGGGGGACGAGTGGAGGAAGGGGCTTCTCTCTGTGCCTGGACGATGGGTTCTTGCTCTAGCTTCCGGCCAGGCAGGCACACCTGGGTGTGGTTTGGTTGGGTCAGGAATCCCTTCTTGGACGGTGGGCCAGGATTCACGGGGATGCAGGGACCCTGAAAGCCCCACGCACTTTTCCGTCCCATGACTGGCAGCTCTGAAGGCATGAAGCCTGACCCTGCCATTTACTAGCTGTGTGACCTGGCCCATTTGTGTCTCTTCCCTGAGGACTGGGTCCTCGTCTGCAGGAGGGGACTGGAGCAGGGCCTGCCTGAGAGGGTTATCTGGGGAGTGGCCCGAGAGCCCGGCTGTGTGCGTGTGTATGATGTCCCAGCCTTGCTGGGGGCTGCTGCCTTTCTGGTCCCCACACAGGGGGTGTCTGAGTCCTCTCCCCGCCTGCCGGCTGCTGGGCCGTACCTGCCATCGGATCAGCACAGAGGTGGTCGTGTGGGGGGTCACCGACACAATGGTGGGTGCTTCGTCAGGCGCTGGGGAGAGAGACAGACGAGTGAGCTCGGGGGCGGGGCCCTGGGGCCCCCGGGAGGCCAGAGGAGCAGATTCTTCTGCAAATGTGGAGGGAGGGGGCCCGGAGCTTTGACCCCAGTCCGCACCCAAGAGCCCAGAGCCCCTTCCTCTTTGTCCCTGGAGCCGCAGATCTCTGCTGCTGCCGCTGCTGAACACCCCCCGCCCCGCCCTGACACCCCTTCACTGGTTTTCTGGGGCTGCCCACGAGCTTGGGGATAGCAGAGATGGAACACATGAGGATTCCTGGGTTGGCATGGGAGCCCAAACCACCACAAAGGTCCCTCTGGCCCAAACCTCCTTGGGACTCCGCCCAGGAAGCCAGACATGGGGCCCCTCCCCTCTGAAGAGAATGCCCAGTGCCCCGGAAGTGCCAGGGGGTCAAGAGAAAGAGATCTGGGTTGGCGGGGGGCACTGACCGGCCTGCAGAGTGGTCAGCGGCTCCGACTCCTCGCTGAACTCGCTGTCCCCAATGTCGTTGGTCGCTTTCACGCGGAACTTGTAGGAGGTGAAGGGCTTGAGCCTACGGGGATGATCAGGTTCAATGAACCGAGGCACCCGTAATGCCTCACCCACCGTCTCTGCTCGGGGAAAGGTGGGGCAGAGGGCGCCGACCCATCACACAGATGGGAACATCGAGGCTCAAAGAGAAGGAGTGCTCCAGCGGGCACACGGGGTCCGGGCCCTCCAGGGCCTGATGCCAGCCCGGGCGTGGCCTCACTTTGAGGCCCCAGGTGGCCCTGGCTCCACGTCTCCTACCTCACAGGGGCAAGAGCCCCGACGACTCTCCCTCTGAGCAAACTCCTCCCCCGAGAAACGCCATCCCTTCTAGAAACTCAGCGAGGGTCAAGGTCCTCAAGAGTTAACCAGCACTTCATCTCTGTAAGCCTTGTTCTTCCCCGGGCAAACGTCTGCCTTTCTGATTTACTGGGGGCGGGGGGTGAGCAGGAAAGAATTGCTCGAAACTCTCGGTCACGTCAGCCGGAATATAAAAATTAAATTGAAGCCAGAATTCGGAGCCGGCTCCACTCCCCGTTGCGGCTGGAGAGGGAGGAGCTGCCTGCTGTAGGGATGGCTGATGAGGAACGGCGAGGCCCTCACCGAGGGGGCTTCTGGGCTCCGGAAATAGATGATGGAACAGCAGCCCTCGCAGGGCTCCAGAGAGCAAGGGGGGCAGTGAGGACAGAGCCGGAGGTGGGGCTCCAGGAGCTGCGGGCTGTGGAAGGCATCTGGGGGTGGGTGGGCAGGCTCCAGGAGCATGCATGAGACCCCCCGCGCCCCGGGGACCCCACTGGTGCTGTCTGCGCTGGGAGGGGTGGAGGGGAGCCGCCGGCGGCCCCGGGGCTCACCTGTCCACCACGAAGGCCGAGGCGTTGTGGCTCACGGAGGCCGAGTGCAGCGCCCACCGGCCGCCGGGCAGCTCGCGGGTCTGGACCGTGTAGTAGCGCACGGGGGAAAGCCCGTCGCTTCCCGGCTCCCAGGACAGCAGCACGCTGCGCGCCTTCACGTCCTCCTGCTGCACCACCGGCTTGCTGGGGGGCTGCGGGCGGTCTGCGAGGTGGCGGTGGGGTGGGGGGGGGCAGGAGCAGGGGAGTCAGCCAGGAAGAGGGTGGCGGGTGAGCTTTCCCAAGGAAGAAAAGGAGGTGCCTGATGCCCGCGGCCCCATCCCCTCTCCACGCACACGGGTCGCGACAGCCAGCACCCGTGGCTCCAGGGCTCTGTGGCTCCTGGTCAGTGACCTGTCCTGAGCTCATGAGATACCCAGGTGCCCGGGAATTTAGATCTCCTGAGGGCAGCCCAGCCAGGGACCAGCGGGGAGGAGGTCCAAACACCCAATTCCTTTGCCCCCGCCTGCCCAGCACCAAGACGGGGCCCGTGCGGTCCCTGATTGAGTGGGACGGAGCCCACGCTTCCCTCGGTGGGGCTCCGCCGGATGCCCTGCCCACGCCTCCTTCCCGCTGGCCCAGGCCGCCCTGCAGGGGCTCTCAGTCTCATCACTCGGGCACTGGAGGCGGCCGATTCTGTGTTACAGGGCCGTCCTGTGCTCTGTAGGGTGTCAGTAGCATTCTGGGCATCCTCCCAACCCCCGAGATGTCACTGTGACAACTCAGACATCTCCAGATGCTGCCCAGTGCTCCCTGCGGGGCAAAGCAGCTCCCAGTTAAGAACCGCTGTCCTATTGGCTCTTCCTGGGAACACAGTGTAACGAACCACTTTCACAGGAATCGAGCTCTCAGCCTGCTTGGGGGGAGCCCGGCCCCCGGCGAGGTACCGGCTCAGGGCAGCAGAAGCTGGTCTCACCCCCCCACCCCCTGCAGAAACCTAGTGGCAGAGGCGAAGCTGGATCCTTGAGAGGTGAACTCCCAGCCCAGCTTCTGGAAGTCCACCGGAGCCCTTGCTGACCCTGACCTCAGAGATTTCAGCACACTTGCCATTCCAGGGCAGGGCAATACGGCTCAGAACTGGCTGATCCCTAGGCCCCCCCGAGGACGGGACGGGAGCACCTAGGTTGGCTGGCACTCTCTCCTCCCAGCAGCCCCCCCACCCCCGGCTGCCCCCAGGCCTCCCCGGCCCGTGGGCAGTCACCTCGCTTCTCGGTGGTCACTACCAAGGCCTCGGCAGCCTCTCCCCAGCCCTTGCGGGTCTGGGCCGTGATGCGGAAGAGGTAGACAGACTCTGGCTTGAGGCCGGTGGCCGTGTGCTGCCGGGCGCTGGGTGCCAACACCTCCACGGCGGCCGTGTTGGCGGTGGTGGCGTTGAGCCGGTGTGTGACCTGGTAGGCTGCGGGAAGGAAGGACGCAGGCTGTGCTGGGAGGGAGGCTGGAGTCCTTCCTCAGCCCCTGCAATGTCTGCATTGGCCTCGCCTGGCTGTGGTTCGTCAGCCTGAAGCCCTCTTGGTCATTCTTGTGTCCTCAGCTGCCCTCCGGGAGTGGGGCTGTGGGGGGTGCGCTCTACACAGAGTCCGGGACCCCCGTGGTAGCTTTAGGTGAGGGGGACAGAGGCTCAGAGGGGCCAGACCTCCTGCTGGGAGGTGAGGAGCTGGCTTGCTCAAGAGCCCTCCCCCAGGGGTTGGCATGTGTGTTAGGGGAGGATCCCTGAATACAAAGGATGCTTCTCCATGCCTTAGGTCGACTGGCTGTGTGGAGTTGGCCAGTGCGCCCTCACCTGGTCATGCCCAGGAATCGCAGCTGAGGTTTTCTGGATGGCCAGTCAGTGGGCATTGGGGGAACATTTAGGAACGCATAGCTAATGAGTCGTCCTTAAGGAACTTCACCCTTGACCGTGCCCTCCCAACGATATTTCCAGTGGGAGAAATAAGACTCAAAATCCTTCCGGAGGAGATGTGGACAGTTCCCGGGCCTAGTCTCCCTCTGGCCTCCTTTACACCTTATGCCTCCTTCTTCTCCCCGCAGCCAGGGCACCGGAGAGGGGAGAGGCTCACCCAGGATGATGCCGTTGGGGGCGGCGGGGGGTTGCCAGATCAGCCGCACGGATGTGGTCCTCACCTCTGGGAAGAGGATGCCCATGGGTGGTCCGGGGACTGGGGGACAAAGGAGAAGCAGGTGGTAGGGCAGCTGCTGTGCAGCCCCTCCCCCCCACCCTGGGCCCAGCTCCTGCAGAGCAGTGGGCGGGCTGCGTCAGAAGGGCGCGTGCAGCTCAGGAACCTTCTGGGCAGCGTTGTTCTGTCCCTGGGACAGCGATCCAACACGGGACACAGAGATGCTATCGGTGAGGTTCCCACCCTCAAAACAGGCATTATTTGGCAGGAAGTAGAAGGGACTGGGCTCCAGCTTCCTTTGGAGGGTCCGTGTCCATGTACATGTATGTACGTGCAGGGCTGACCTCAGAACTGGGCAAGGGGGCCTTGTCCTCGGTCTCTACTGCAGAAGGCGCCCCTCTGACTTCCTTCCACCCGTAGGGTGGGATGGGCGTGGGCCCACTCTGAGCCCAAAATGCTCCTTTTTTGCAGGGTCTCTGTCCCCCTCTTTTCCCCAGACTTGCACCCCCAGATGGATGGATGGCTGTGGGGGCAGCTGTTTGGGGCAGGTGGATGGAGACCAAGTACCATGTGCCAGGGGAGAGAAGGGGAGAAGAGCAGGGCGGAGGGGAGCATGGCTGCCTCATCCCAACAGAGAATCCCCTAAAGGCTGAGATTTCTCAACTTGAACTTGACCTTCCAGGTCAAGGCAGGAGGATCAAACACACTGAATTTAACAGATCATTAGCTTGATTTATAACTTTAGAATATGTGGACATATGGTGTTTGCATTTCCTTTATGTTCTTGGACAGCAGTGTTTGTGGGGGGGCAGTCGGGGTATGTGTGTGGGGGGAGGGGAGGGAGCCAAGGACCCGTCGGTCCCCCTTTGATAGAAAGTCCTGCTGCAGGGATGAAAGCCTGCAGCCCCGCTGGCATCCCCCTTTTGTAAGTGAGACCCTGAGGCTCGTGCCCAGGAAGAAGCAAGCCTTTTCCCTGCACAGAGGTTTACTCCAAGTGTACCTGCCCCAGGCAAAACCCAAATTAAAACAGGTGCCAAGTCTCTACTCCGTGTGCTTGTCCCAGAGAGTGCACAAGAGACTGATCCGATGTCAACCTGTTCTTGCCTTCCATTTTTTCCTCAGGGAGGCAGAGTCTGGAATGTGTGACCCCTCGTGACAGGTCGGTGACCCCTCAGCGACCTGCCCCCCATAGGGGAAGCCTGATGCCACGGTTGCATTCGGGGCCAAGTGTGAGCCCAGAGGGTCAAGGCCGGGCAGGCAGGAGGAAGGGGAGCGCCCAGCCTCCCCGGGCGCGCAGAGATCCCAACTCACCATCATCCAGTGTCCGCTCCAGGATGGGAGGGCGGCTGGGGCTGCCGTCCCCGATGCGCGTGAAGGCCAGCACCTGGACCTCGTAGAGCACGTACTTGCCCAAGCCCGTGAGCTGGGCACTGCGCGACGAGTTCCCTTCCACCAGCCAGAACCGGGGCTGGGAATCCGAGTCCTTCTCCTTATACATCACCTGCCAGAGCACAGTGCAGGGGGTGAGGGCCTGGGGTCTGGGGCTTGCCTGCCAGCACCTTCCCCAGTCTCACCCCCAGAGCGAGGCAGGTGGGAACAGAGCTGGGAAGAGGATGGAGCGGCCTGGCCCCAGAAGGCCAGGGGATATGGTGGAGCTTGGGCTCTGGGAGAGGAGGGGACACAAAGATGCACTGCGCCACGGGCTAGAAGGTTCTTTAAGAGCATTCAGCTAGGAAAAACAGGCTCAGAGAGGGAGCATGACTCGCACAAGGTCACACAGCCAGTCCTGGCGGAGCGGGGACCTCACGCCACGTCTCCCAACCCCTGGGCCAGGGCTGAACCCTGTGGCTGGGCACAGCTTTGACAGCAGTTCTAGGAGACGATGGGAACCAGGCCCATGGGCTGAGCGAGGCTGGGGCAGCCAGCGGGGCCTCCTGGGGGCTGTGGGGATTGGTGGGGGGGGGGGGGGGGGACCTGAGCCTCCCTGGAAGCCGCCAGTCCTGAGGGAGGATTCCTTGGTTGCCGTGCCGCCTGGAGCGCAGATGCTGGGATCCCCCGGGTGTCCACTCCAGAAGGTGGAGACGTGGGCCCCAGGGGTCATGAGCAAGGGCACCTGGATGGGGACGCGGGCGGCCTTGGAGCCAGGACTCACCTTGTAGCCCAGCACGAGCCCATTGCGGTCGGCCTCCGGGATCTCATTCCAGCGCACCAGCATGCTGCTGGAGGTGGTGGCCAGCGCAGACACGTTGGTGGGGCCTGAGGACGGGACTGAGGGAGAGACGGAGCAGACAGTAGGGGCTCAGGACCCAGCCGGCCCTCCAGGGGAAGGAGGTGTGACACCTGGTCCCCAAGTAGCAAATTATCCTGCAGTGATTCCTGGCGGCTTTGCAAGATGTTGCTTCTGGTTTCAAATTAGCCTCCCTGTTATCCTCTGCTGGACCACCGTGAGGACGAGTCCCCATTTCCTGTCCGTGCAGCAGTGACGGGTGGGGAGGGGCTGGGATGGGCAAGGATGTCCTTTAAAGGGGGCCAGGAAGAAGCCCGAGAGTAGCAAACCACATGTGGGTGCATGAGGGCTGCCTGAAGGCTAGGGGCTCGTGTTCTGTGGGTGACACCCTGCCGGGGTCCCGTGAGCTGCTGGTTCTGCTCCTGGAATGTTCTGAGAGCTGATCTGACCTCCCCATCTCCAGTTCTTTCAGCCACTACTGGGTGCCAGGGTTGAAGGGGAGGGCCCAGAGACATGGGCAGTTTGCAGGGAAAGACCTCCTGGCTAACCCGCAGGGGCGGGAATCCCCCCAGCCCCCCGATTTTGGGAGCAGTGAGAAGATGCTGGGGGACACGGCAGCAAGGTCAGGCACTCTGTCGGGAGGGCAGAGAAACAAAGCGGGGGATCCCTGCCACAGGCTGCGGGGACCCCGGGCACAGGCCACAGTACCTGACTCCCGGGTCCTGCCCATCACCGTCTGGCTCCAGGGCCCACTCCCGATGGCGTTGAAGGCCTGGACCTGGACGCGGTACTCTGTCCACTCCTCCAGGTCTTCGATGGTGTACTCACGCTCCACGCGGTCCTGCACCACATGGCTCAGCGTCTTGCCGTGGCCGTCTGCCCGGCTGTATTTGATCTTGTAGCCCACCGACTCGGGGTTTCCGTTGTATTCCATCTCCGGGAGAGGCTGCGGGAAGGTGGGGTGGCAGAGCGGCCGTGAGGCCAGGCCCACCCTGTGCAGGGGAGCTATCTGGCTGGTGCAGCCTCTTCCAGGAAGCCCTACAGGATTATCACACCCACCGTCTAAGCCGTGTGCCCGTGTGAGGGCTCTCCACGCGTGGGGCTTAGATTGTGTGGGTCTGTGTTTCTGGAGGCTCCATCTCCCTGCCTGTCTGTGCCAAGCTCTGAAGAGAGGCGGCATCCATTCTTTCCTGTGTCCAGGGCCAACCGAGTGCCCGGCTGGGGTACTGGCGAGGAGACCCACAAAGCCTGTCTGTCCGACAGACTGGTGAGCACCTCTGGCCTTGGCCGTCTCTACTGCTTAGGCTGCTGACACTCACTTACTAAACTGCTCTAACGTGCCTGCTCCCAGCTCACGGCCGCCCGTGGAGAAGGAAGCGTGGGGCCAGCATCCTGGGCCCGGACGGGGCACCCGGCACTGGCAGCAGTCCTCCCAGCAGCAGGCCTGAGTCTCTCCTGCTCCGTGCTCAGCCTCGTCCTTCAAGGGAGTTTCGGCCAAGAGAACAGACAGATTCCTAGGCTGCTGGGGCTGTGGCTGCCGGCTCAAGGTCGTCTGCATGAACCCGGGCAGTGCTGGTGAGCAGTGGGGGTGTGTGCATGTCGGGGGGACCTGGGATCCGGAGCAAGTGTGAGCTGAGGACTCTCTGCCATTCGGCTTCCCGCGGTCCACAGGCTCCCCACATTCTGACCCACTTCCTCCGGTTCCTCGGCCTCTGCCTCACTCCCTGTGTACTCACTGCTTCCTGCCAGCTCCTGCTCCTACCGACACTTAGTGAAGCCGACCAGAGACCATTAAGACAGCAATCGATGGGCCTAGAGTGCACGCTGCCTTACCTGCCAGGGAAAGGTAACGGGCCGTGCACCATTAGGCGGGACTGGAGGTCCCGGGGCCTTGCACGGTGCACCAATTGCCTTTTTACTCCTCCTCCAAGCCCCCTGGGCATCAGTCTCTAGTCTTTTAGTGTTTGGAAACCTTCAAGTGAGCTGCAGGAGGAAGGCAGGGAGCCGGCCCAGAGGGGGCCAGGGCCTAGGCGGGAAGGGGCTGAGCGAGCAGTAGTGGGGGCTGCACACGTCCGGGGGCCCGTGGGGCCGCTGAGCTGGACGGACAGACAGCTCTGCCTGGCGCCAGCCCCCTGGAAGGGGACTCAGAATTAGGAACTGCCTTTTGTCCCGGGCTGAAGGGGCCATGAGCTTCTTCTTTCTGGCATCCACCTGAGTGAAAGGGCGTAAGGACTTTCGGCTCAATCCCCCAGTGTGGCATTCTGCAAACTGTGTTTTGTGCGAGTGGTAAGAGAGCTCACGTGGAAACAAAACCCAAGTCGTGCGTGGCCAGACTGGCCGGTGAAGTGGGGCCGGGCAGGCTCTTCCCAGCACTGAGGATGGGAGCCAGGCTGCGGGCTGCTGTCCCCCATATTCATTTGTCCTCAGAATTTCTGTATGCGCCTCGCGCCTCTTGGATGGCTGCCACGTGGGGCACCAGTCGGGAAAATGCTGTCCTGGGGAGGATGGCGTCTGGGAGACTCTGCTGATCCCCAGAAGATGGGGTGTGAGTGTGCTCAGTGGTTAGGGCTGCGGATTCTGGGGGGCCAGACTCCCCGGAGTGGGAAACCGAGCCCTGTTATTAACTAGAGAATGGGGGAGACACTGCTGGGGGTGGGTGGGTGGGACTTGGACCAGAGATCTGCTCTCTGCCTCAGTTTCCTCACCTGTAAAGTAGGGTCTCAGGATCACTCTGCTATCACAAGCCTGTGGGCAGGGTTCTGGGCCAGACTTTGAATAAAACGCTCAGAACCGTGCCTGCCAGGAGGAAGCCCTCAGGGTGGGCAGGCTCACCTGGGGTAATGGCCTTCAACGAGCAACCCTGGTCTGGGGGGGTCCCACTCATGTCTCAAGACCTCAGAAACGTGGTGTAGGGGACCACTTACATCTGAACCCCAGGCCTGCCACTTGGGAGCTGTGTGGCCATGGGTGAGTTCCTAACTTCTCTGATCCTCAGTTTCCTTAGCTGTAAACCGGGGTCGTGATGTGCCCTTTGCAGAATGACCAGGAGGATTAAATGGAAGAAAACGTGTAAAATGTTTTGCTCCCTAAA
>CM053619.1:41844595-41864939 GCA_028646535.1 Procyon lotor
GAGACGTTCTTAGACCAGCTCAGCTGGTGGGGCTGAGATGTTCTGTGCCCCAGGTTCTCAGAGGTGAAGCCCTGCCCACAGAAGGGCTTGATTCCATCCTGAGGCTCACAGGGAGGGCCCCACAGGGAGTCACCACCTTTCCAGGCCCTGAAACATGACTTCAAGTATGAGCCGGAGCCATCTTGCATCAGAAGCTGCTAGAATGCTCACTAGAAACTAGGGCCCTGCCCTAGACCTAGCCCATCAGAATCCCTGGGGTTGGTACCCGGGAATCTGGGTGTTTAACGAGATCCCTGAGGGTTCTGCTGAACACCCTGGCATGCTTCTCAAACCCCAGCCTCATCAGAACCTGAATTTCTGGGGGGTGCAGCCCAGGCGCTGCAACTTATGGACGCTCCCCACATGCAGCCCAAGCAGAGACTCCCCACTTAACGGGGCTGTGGGCAGCAGCTGTGTATTTCTCCAGGCCGGCCTGTCCCCACTTGACCCATGGGACTGGTGCATGCTCCTGTGTGTGCTTGCACAGGTGCATGCTTGCTTGTGCATGCTCATGTGCTTGTGTGCATGCACGTGTGCATATTGTGTGCTTGCATGTGTGCATGCTCGTGTGTGCACGCTCATGTGTGGATGGGCATGTGTGCACTGTGTACGTGTGTGCACATGTGTGTGCACAGTGCTCAGGTGAACTGAAGGCAGACCCGGGAACATGGGCATTTTCGGTGTATTTGGCCACCTGACAGCCGCATATGAAAATCCCCAACACATGTATGGTTTGCTCTCAAGTGCAGAGGTGCGCCCAAGGCCAGGGAGCAGGCTGCGTGGGCTCTGGGCATCCCCCCACCTACCGGGAGCAGGGTTTACCTGGGCCTCCACCAGCCAGCGGGAGATGGAGGTTTTCCCATCATAGCCCGGCTTGAACTGCAAGGTCACGGAGCGGGGGCCGATGTTGGAAATGCCCAGGTTGGTGGGGGCCCCTGGGAGTTCTGGAAAACAAGGTGGAAAGGAGATCCGTTGACAATAAGGTCCTTCCACATGGACTAGGCTTCTGGGCAGGAGGCTATGCGTCACCCTTTTCTAGAAGCCTGGTGGGAGGAGCTGGGCCGAGGCTTCTGCCCTCCGATGCAGTCTTCTTCCTGTATCCACGGCTCTCTGGGTCCAGACCAGGCGCCCGAGGCAGGGTAGGCGGCTGGGAGGGCCTCCCAGGGCCATAGGGAGGCTGACTGGGCCGGGGAACAGGGGCTGGGCACGCAAGGGCTTTCCGAAAGAATATTCCTCTCCGTCCACATGCACAGCCCCTTTCAGCCCTCCCAAAACCAGTAACGGCTGAGGAAGATCAGAAGGAGGGCTGGGTGGAGGAGGCAGCCCCTATTTTCTGACCAGGAACGTTGGATTCAGGATGAACAGAAAAAGTATAGATTGTGGAAGTCAGACTGTCTTGAGCTAGAACCTAACCTCATTCCTTCCGTGCTATGTGTCTTCAGGCAAGTCACCTAACCTTTCTGAGCCGCAGTGTCCTCCTCGGTCAAATGGCGACGGTACCATCACCCCCCTCAGGGCTCTGTGAGGACTAACTTAACTGACGTAGATGCGGCCTAGCTCCAGGCGTAAACGTGTGTTGGCGTTATTATCAGGTGTGGCTGACTGAGTCTCAGCTCGGGTATCTCCACCATCTCGGGAGCAGGGTCGGGGCCGGGGGCAGGCCGAGGGATTCTGCCTGGGTTCCATAAGCATAGACTTACAGACCCAGCCAGGGCCACATGGTTATCTAGTCCACCTCCCACAGATACAGACGGGGAAACTGAGGCACAGAGGGGCCACTTGACTTGCTCAAGGTCGCAGAGCTTGGCAGAAGCCGGGCTGAGAGCAGATCTCAGCTTGCTCTTTCTACCAGGTATTTGGATGACTCCCCCCTCGTGCTACCCCTTTCCCAACCAACACTTCCACTGGCTGGGATCCCGTTTGGACTTTCTGGGCGACAGTGAGAGTTCCTCCCCTGAATCAGAGATACCATTGCTCCATGAGGAACCGGATGAGACGGGGGATGGGGGGGTTGTGTCCTCTGGGGGACTATGCTTTTCTGAGAGCTGAGGGAGGAAGCAGCAGGGAGCCCACCGAGCCTCCAACCAGAGACCTAGGATCACGAGACGTAAGCCGGCTCTGGGGGGAGCTCAAGGGGCCACGGACCCCAGGCAGGGGAGAGCTCCGGGGGAAGAAAGCCAGTATTCCTGAGGAAAAGGGACGCCTCTTGGTCAGGAGGACCCCAAGAGGCCAGGAGTCCTGCCCTGCGAGCGGGCACCCACCTGGAGGCACCCCGGAGGAGATGGTGGACGCCGACACCTGGCCTTGGCCCTTGGCAGTCATGGCGGCCACCTCGATGGTGTAGGTGGTGAGCGCGGTGAGGCCCGTGACGCGGTACTCCAGGGTCACATTGGGGAGGTAGTGGGTCACGCGGGTGTTGGTTCGGTTATACTCCTCCCAGGAGATCCGGTACCCTAGGGAGAACCCCCGGCCATGCCGTGAGCGTGGCTGTGACCAAATGCTGGCTTTGGCCTTTCTGCTCCGCTTCTCCCCTTGTCGGGGGGGCTGGGGGCCCCCTCTGAGCGCTTTCTAAGAAAGAGGGGCCCGCTGGGAGGCTCTGGGTCAACACCAGTCATGGGACTACAGGATGGACCGGGCGTCCCCCGGGCTCAGGGACGCCCACCTGTAACACTTACCTGTGAGGATGCCATTCTTCTCCCCTGGCTCTTGCCAGCTGACCTTCAGGGAGGTGTCCAGGATTTCACTGAAGCTCAGGTGTCCCACGGGGCCCGGCACTGTACCCCAAAAGGGCCCCCCAATGCACATTAGAGCCAGAGAGAGACCGCTGTCTGCGGGACAGCCCGCGTGCTCCGGGGGCACCCCAGGATGGGAGACGAGGCCGGGATCGCCCCGAACCTGGAGTGCTCAGCCTGGCTCTTGGGGGCGTGGGTGGTGAGGGGGGCAGGGGCGGCAGGGGCGGGTGGTGCCTACCATCCTCATGGGTGCGCACCAGCTGGGGGGTGCTTCGAGGCCCGTCGCCGGGAGTGGTGAAGCACAGCACAGAGGTGAAGTACTCGGTGAACTTCTTCAGGCCGGACACGAAGCCCACGTGCATGCTGTCTTGGAAGTTGGGCTGGGCAGTCACCATGGTAACCTCCTCTTCCTGCTCGGGCTCCCAGGCGATCAGCTGGGGAGAGACCAGCCATTCAGGCAGGGCAGCAAGAAGGTTCCAGAAGAGGCCGAGCGCTCTCCCCCAGGCTGGGCCGACGGACGGAGGGCGTCTAGGAGCCCAGCTTTCTAGGGTCCCCTAAAGCTTTCTCCGTCCGGGCTGGGCAGGGTCTCCCTTGGAGTTGCCCCACAGAGCCGCCACGTCTGCTAGTCCTTCCAACTTGTTCCAAGCTGGGGTTTCAGCCTGAGAGCCGACCTGGAGGTGGGGTGTCGGTGAGGAAAGCCCGGTCTGGGGTCGCGGTGCGGCTTTTCTGCCGGACTTCCGCGCTGCACGCCTCCCCTTCCTTCTCTTCCTGCCTCTCGATCTGTCACCTCACACTCCTGCTTTCTGGGCCCTTCATCTGTCTCCAACAATGACAGCTGGTCTCAGAGAGTTCCTCGTTCATTTGAAGTTGATTAACCAGCAATTAATGTTGAAAAGCAACACTTGATGAGTTTTAATAAGCACGGGTATTTATAGATATGAAACAATAGCACGCCGATGTCTCCTGATTAACTCGCCCCTGTAACAATGCTTCATTTTCTCCTTTTCGTGGCGGCCGCGTGTTTATAAGGGATGTTTGGAAATTTAATTGGTATTGTGAAAAGATAGCCTATAGCAAGTTAATTAGACGCTAATTAGACCCTAAAAATACTAATCAGAAATACTAAGTGGCATTTAATAAGTATGTTAAATATCCTCCTTATTTTGGTTATCTTGTTTCAGAGCAATTACATTGCCGAACTTCTTTGGAGTAGATTAAGAAACAAGTTTAATGTTTTAATTTAATTTAATTAATGTAAATTTGAATTAATTACGCCGATAGAATTAACTGTGTGGTGTGTTCCCCAGCAAGTGCAAAGTCTGGGTAAATATTATTTTATTGGGTTTAGGCCAGTTATAATCACTACCATTACTATAGGAATAAAGGACAAAAGAATCTCTTTACAGGTGCCTTAAAACACTATCACTGCGACTTGGCTTCAAAAATGACCCGAAAGTGCACTGTGTGGTTTTCTGAACGCTGACTTCCTCATCGTACGGCTCCAGGCCCGAAGCCCAAGACGGCAGCAGGACAGGGGTGGCCGCAAAATAGTTACTCTGGGATGTCAGCCCCTTGTCATTCCCTAGCTGCGTCTGCAGAGGAGGAGGCTTAGTGTTAAGAGGTCTCTCCCCCAGGCTGGGAAGACGGCAAACTTGCCTTTTGCACCTTCCGTTCCCTGAAAGGAGGTGGGCTCAGGGCGGCCCAGGGATACCGTCAGACGAGCTCGTGCTCTGTGTCGGGCGCCGGGGTAAGCCCGTCACCCGCCGGCCCCACTGCATCATCACAGTGGGGACTGGATGGACATCACTGCTCTGTGCTGTTGCAGGAAGGGAACTGAGGACCGCAGTGATTGAGGCCTGGTTGGTGCACACGGGCCTGCCAGGGGCCGGCTTCGGATCTGGGGGCCTCCCTCTCGCACCAGATCGAGGTTCCTGGGCCAGGCAACTCTGCCTTGGAAAGCAGAGGAGAGGAGTCCTTACTGTGTGACCCTGGGAAAGTCACTCAGCCTCTCTGAGCCTCAGGCTATTATAGGAGACAGTGAGATTTGCCTTGCTGGCGGCCGGGAGGAGGGATGAAGTGATGTGCCTTTTGTTTCTGATGGAGGCGATGTGTGTTATGGGATGAGAACGGGGTATACTCAGTCTGCTAGCTGCTGAGTATACGAGAAAGTAGAGGAAATGGGATGAGAACGGGGTATACTCAGCCTGCTAGCTGCTGGAGTTAACGAGAAAGTAGAGGAAATTCTCTCTTTCCTTCTGTCTTTCCCCCTCTCTCTATCTCTGCATGTGTATGGATTCACACAGAACATTCTGGAAGGACAGGCAGGAGATTAACAACAGCGGTTACCAGGAGTGGGGAGAGTTTCGGGGTTGGGTGGGTGGGACAGAACCAGGCAGATGAGGAACCGGAGTTCGACGGAGGATTTCTGCTCCACGTTTATCTTTTTTTACTCTCGTTGGTTTTTGAATCATGTCAATACGTTTCCTGTTTAGAAAATTAAATTAAGAAATTTAAAAAATAATGGAAGGAATTGGCAGTAGTAGGGAAATTACATATACATTTATCCGTTGATACAGCAATCTCCTCTCTACGAATCTGTTCCAAAGTGAAATGTGAAAAATATGAGAAGATAGATGCCCAAAGCTGTCCACTGCAGAAAGGTTCATTAGAGTAAAAGTCTGGAAACAACCCAAGCGTCACTGCTGGGGAGCTGCCTGAACAAAGTACGGGAAAGCCATGTAACGGAGTCCGATACAGATGTCCAAAAGGAAACCAGAATCTCTATATTCCTATGGAGCGATCCCCAGGATATAAAGCAAATGAAGAAGCAAGATGGAGAAAGTGTGTAGAGTGTCCTTTATCAAAGAAGAGGAGGACACACATTTATATGTGTTTGCATTTGCTTATGTTCAAGAAATGAAAGGAAAAACCAAACCCAACCAAACAAAAAGAAGTCAGACCTATGGGAGAGGGAAAGGAGCAGAATTCAGGCTGACTTTCCGTGCATTTACTTTGTATACTTAACTTTGGAGCCATGCAAGTACGTTGCATAATTATAGAACAAAATTAAATTAAAAAATCAATCCCTAAAAGATCGAAACCAAAATGAAACAAATCAACCTGGCGCTGTATTGAGCTGTAGCAAACGTAGACAGAGAGAAACTATTTCAAGAGACTTTGCAGCCCAGCCAGGGGGAGGACGTCCCCAGTGAGATACACCCCGGGAACAGAAAGCGCTGTAAATCATCCTACACCATCTTCAGTCGTCGGCGTGGTGGGATGACCGTTCTGAAACTGTTGTAGGTATTTTGGGGATAAAGCAGGCAGGTAATTATGTTGGTGGTATAGGAACTGGATTTTTGGTATGGAGAAAAGAGAGACAAAAGACCTATAAGACGATTAAAGAGCTTATAGCCCTGAAATTGAGTTGGAAGTATCTGTATGTGTTTTATCTGGAAAGGGAGGAGGGAGGAGGGGAGAGGGAGGAGGGAAGAGGAAGGAGGAGGAGAAGCATTTCCGAGCTGCGCATTAACAGAGCCTAGAAATGGCCTCCAGTGTTTGCTAGCCTAAGGAGAACCTGCAGTGCCTAGATTGTGGTATCTCACTATTATTTCCCACAGAATGTGGGCAGAATGTGGGGACAGCTTGGACCATCCTGTCAGCTCGCAAGGAAGCCATCAGCCTCCCAGGACCCCATCAAAAGAGCTCAGCAACCAAAGGGGCCAAAGATGGGTCCATCTGGCATCAACACACATAATAACAGCTGTGGGTTGAAACATACCAGGCGAGTTAAAAATCTGCAAGTATGTAATAATACACCAAGAATAAAGCAAAAAGGTGTCCCCCTCTCCCTCATGCAGATTCATCTGTTGCTTTAGAAGATGCTAAGGAATGGCGTTCATTACTCTGAAAATTGGTAGGTGATGGAAAAGGACTGAGTTTTGACCAGGATTTTCCTGGATGAACTAAACCTTCAGGTAACCAAAGAGTTGGTAAGGGAGAAATTCTTTTTATTGGAAAATGCTTCCGCTAATCCAGCAAGGAGAAATTATAATATTTGACTGTCCCCATTTTGCAACCCGATTGAAATAATAGATCCCATGGGGTGGTCAAGGGTCCCCAAGCGACGGTAAGAGAGAGGGCCAGACCTTAGGCCTTCTGATGTAAGTGCACAGCACCGTCTAAGAAACAATGTTTGGGAAAAAAAACATGAAATCACCAAACCTGAATCTAATCAAGTGTCTAGTTCTAAGTTCCAATTTACTGCGAATGTAGCATTCAGATGCTTGTGTGAAATGACCCCACAGAGAGGCAATCAGCAAAATTCAGGCAGTGGAAAGTTCTATAGGGCGTATGATTAAGTTTCTTGACTAACTAAATTACAAGAAAAAGAGAGAGAGGAAGGAGAGAGAGAGAGACTCTAGAGATCAGCTGAGACCTAAAAGACACCCAACCAATTGCAGTTGTGAGGACCTCACTGGGATCCTGAAGCAAATAAAGCCACTGGTGGAAGCAATGTGAGTGCCGACCGCATATCCGATGACATCAATGGGACTGGTGATATTTTTAGGCACGATGATGACAGTGTGGGTGCTGTGATTGTGTTAGAAACAGAGGCTTTATAATACTTCTTGGCAGAAGTATTTACACATGAAATGATACAGTGGCCTGGGATTTGCTCACCAATATTCCAGAGTAGAGTTGGAGGGTCAGAGAAGAGACAGAACACCTTTGGCCACGAGCCGGTAATTGCTGAAGCCGGGATACATTAGGGTCTTCTCAAGTTTTCCCTCTACTTTGGTAGGTATTTGAAAATTTTTAACAATTCCAAGGGGGTGGGGAGTCCATTCTCATTGGAGGAATGCAAAGGCCACACACTGCTGTTTTCTCCCTGTGACACTGAAGGCCAAGGCAGCAAGAAACAAAATCCCTGCCTGAATCCATTTGTACTTAAAAAAAAAAAATCAAGGCATAGTTATTATTTTACAGTTAAATCATAGGACACTTGAAAAAAAATTTTATCTACCTATTTATTCAGAAAAAGAGAGGAGCGTGTGTGTGAGCAGGGGGGAGGGAGAGAGGAGAGGAAGAGAGAGAATTCTTTAAGCAGCCTCCCTGCTGATCCCACGACCCTGAGGTCGTGACCTGAGCCGAAATCAGGAGTCGGATGCTTCCCTGACTGAGCCCCCCGGGGGCCCCAACACATTTTCTTTTTTAATCCAAGAGGTAGGCTCGGAAGTTTGAATCTGAGCTTTGTGGTTGCTCTGACTTATAACAAGTTAATTGCCTCTTGTGCCTCAGTTTCCTCCTCTGTGAAATGGGGTGAGGATAAAAGACTTCCTACTTCGGAGAGAAGAATGCAAGGCAGGCCAAGCCCTCCCACGCGCAAGATCTCTGGGCAGTTCATTCCCATGGATGTTTTTAAGGAGAAGCCGCGGGTGCTGGGCACCAAGCGGACCTGGAAATCAGGTGGGCGTCCGCAGCCTCCCCCTGCTCTGATGGTCCTGGCCACTCGGCCCGCCAGGAGCCGTCTGCCTGAGAAGTCTGCAGCCCGGCCTCATCCGCCGGTTTGTGAAAGAAAACTCAGAATTGGCAGCAAGAAGCTAATTGTTCCCAGCTCAGCTCCTCTGCTTCTCAGCGCTGCGCGAGCCTCCCCTTCCTTCCCTGGCCTCCCCCCAGAGTCCCAATTAGGAGGCTTTTCGGGCCAGCCAGCCAGCGTTCGGCGGCAGCCCCTGCCCCAGGACGGCCCCTCTCGGCCCTGGCGTCCTGCCTTCCCGGGGAGTGAGAGGGCCCTCGCAGGGCCCTACCCAGCTCTGGACTGTCCCTCCTTTATTTGCAACACAAGCAGAATCTAATTCTCTGGGTGATTTAATCTTCGTCCCTTTCGGCCCAAGCCACCCCCTTCTCACAGGAATAATGGCTAAGGCTTCGAGTCCTAGAAATCATCTTGGTTGTCCCACACATGCACCCATGGAGCAGAGCGAGTAAAGGGGCCTTCTAGATGTGTTGGCGGTCATCACGAGGTCACTGGATCCCCGGGCTCCAAGCCAGAGGCCCTGGTGTTTCTCCTTCACAGCCGGCTTCCCCGTGGCACACCCCTCCCGAGCACGGCCCCCTCCCACATCTGGAGGGGGCCGACCGCCTCCTCCCATCTGCTCCAAGCTGCACGTGCCACGCTAGGCGATCTATCTTCTGTTCTCTCACGGGGGAGCTGGCAGGGTGCTTCCTGGGCTGTGGGGGCAGAGACCTGGGCGTGGGACCAAGGTCTGGGATCTCGGAGGGCACGGCTCAGACATCCTGACTTGTAGTGCGGTTACAATGACAGCAGAGTGACAGCTGCCGCCAGCCCCCCGGCCTCCGTTACCAATACCAGGATTGAATCACACCTGCTACCATCATTGGTACCCTCGCTGGCACGTGCTGATCTGCACCTGCCCCCCACTGTCCCCAAACTCATGTGTTGAAGTCCTAATCCCCAGGGCCTCAGGACGGGACTGTATTCAGACAGAGGGTCTTTAAAGAGGCAGTGAAGTTAAAATGAGGTGAGCAAGAGTGGGGGGCCGCCGTCCAGTGTGAGCGGCGTCCTTACAAGAAGAGACCGGGATGTATCCAGAGGAGGGATGATGCATGGACACCGGGAGAAGGCGGCACCCACACGCCCAGGATGGCAGCCTCGGAGGGAACCAGCCCTAACCTCAGACTTCCAGCCTCTTGCTATTGGAGCCGCCCAGACGGTGGCACCTGGTTAGGGCCCCCTGCTCGGGGAGCATGTCTCTGCCAGCGCTCTGACCTCTCGCAGAGCACTTCCGTGTGTATCACCGAGCGCGACAAGTTACAACTACTGTGCCACTCAGTCCTCACGCGCCCCTAAGGGGTTGGCGTTAGCAGTATCCTCCCACAGTATCTCCCACAAACGAGGGAAGGGGAGTTTGCTCTGGTTTTCCGGCAGCGGGAACGGAGCCTACAGGAGGGCTCAACACTTACCGAAGGAGGGAGGCTCAGACAGACTGTAGGACATGTCCAGGGAGCTGGCGAGAGGCAGAGCCAGAGACCAGATTCTAACCCACATCCATCAGGGTCGCAGTCCCATGCCCTGAACCACACTCTCTGCAGGGTCAAGTGCAGCCCAAGGACTTGTGCGGCTCCAAGGGAGCCACAGCTTGGCAGGAAGAAGCTGATTCTGGATTTTTCCAGGTGTTCCTGGGCCTCGGACAAATCTGGTTTTGCTTATAACCCAGTTTCCCCGAGAAAACTCCTCTGCATGGGGTCACAGGCTGGGCAGGGTCCAGACCCCCCTACAGCCTGGAAGGGGCCTGAGAGCCAGCCTGCATGCCCTTCACCTTGATCATGTGTCCTCTGCTTGGCTCCAACCAAGGATTTCAGAAGCACAGGGGTCACGTCCCTCCTCCCCGCTCCTCGGCCTGTGGCCTCCCTCAGGGAATCCCCAGCTTCCTCTGGGGGCCGGAGAGAGGCCTCCCATACCTTGTAGCCCTGGTTGATGCCGTTGATGAACTGGGGGCTGGGGGCATTCCAGGTGAAGCGGATGGTGGTGGAGTTGGTGGCTTCTGCGTGCACGTTGCCAGGAGGGACGGTGGGCACTGGAGGAGAGCGAAGGGACAGGGTGGGGGGCGGCGTGGGGGTGGAGTCAGTGTTTCGAATTAAGCAGAGAAATAACAAAGGCATGGGGTCCCCTCTGTCCCGCCCCTCCCCCTTTGCCTTATGGACTTGAGGCACCCACTTTCACTCGATTAGTTTGGGTTTAATAACACTCGCCTGAGCCACTTCACAGGCACCAATAGACAGAAGTGATGGATGGGAATGTGCTTGGGGGAGGTCGTTATGTAAACCCTCGACCCCAGCCATTTCATGATCTAGGTAATGCGGACTCAGCAGACGGTCCCCATCCCTGAAGCCTCTGATTCATCATGTTCCCCGACAACTCCCCTGCCCCTCGGCACCCTCCCGCCCTATGGGGTAGCCAGGCACAGCGCCACAGCTCGGGACTGGGGGAAACAGGTGCCACAGCTGAGACCGGACTGGGCAGGTACAGGACCAATAGGCGTGGGCTGGGGAGGGAGAGAGAGAAGCACCAGCTTGTTCATGGTCACGAGTCCTGACCCACCTCCCTGCAGGGTCCACTCGGTGACTTTGCTGCTATAGACACCCAGCCCGGCGCTGTTGTAGGCGGCCACCTCGATCTCGTAGTTGGTCCAGATGATGAGGTCCTCCAGCAGTAGATTGTTGATGTCAGCGTCTGTGATGTTCTTAAACTGGTACCCGACCGGCAGCCCGGCCAGGCAGTACCTGGGGGGAGGGAGGAAGGCAGGGGGCAGCGGGTTGGAGATAGCCTGCTGGGCGCATGCCCAGGAAACCGCGTGTGATGGTGCAAATGTTCCATACGCTGTCCAATATGGCCGTCCAACATGGCAGCCGCTCGCGCGCGTGGCTGCCGAGCACTTGAAATGTGGTTGGTGCAGCTGGGAACGTGGACTTTTATTTAAATTAAATAACCACAGGTGACCAATGGCTAACTCCCTGTACAGCACAGGTCTAGAGGATGTGTCTGTTCTTTTTGATGCGGTTGGACGTTGGGGAGATTAGCTAACCATGGACACTAAGAGTTTCTGGGCAGATCACACTGGTCTCACCTTGGAGGGGTCATTGATGGAGAGCCACGTCCAAAGGTTGGGCTCACTTTCTTTGTTTCTCCAAAGGAGTGGCTCCCTCTTTTGACAGCCCCAGATTATTTTGATGTTACAAGACCCCATAGCATTGGTCCTCAGCGGCATACCATGCCTCAGAAATACCCAGAAGGCTTAGTAAAACCCAGCTTACTGGGCCTACCTCAAAGTTTCCTACGATCAGGGCTAGGACTTGAGAGTTTACATTCAAACTGAGGCCGCTGTTGGTCCAGGGAACACCCTTCGAGGACCACTCCCCATTAGGGTTCACCGAAAACCAGCCACAACAAAATTAAGGGATCATGGAGCAGTCAGTCAGTCAACGACAACGCCTTCCAGATCTGGGGCATGCCGGTGCTGAAGAGTGCACACATGTAGGAAAGAAACGTGCATTTTGCAGTCTGCCAGAATTCAGAATACTGATGGACGCTCAGTAACTTCAATTTTAAGCTAATTTGAATTTACGACACCAAATTAGCAGCACTTAATAACTCAGTTTGAGGTTACCAGTGAAGTACCCTCGGTCGAGTGTAGTCATAATAAAAGTCTCTGTTACTGGGTTTCATTTTGCAATAAGGACCAATAAAAGGAGGTCCACGGTCTGACCAGTCCTTGGCCCGGCAGGTGGCTTCAGATGGAGTATTCTCGGCTTCCCGGGCAGTTGGCCCCTCGGATAGTTACCCGTGTCCCTGTGACCTACCCTGTGTGCCCTGACATGTGGCTGCCCTGCCCATCCATACAACCTTGAGGACATGACACTGTATCTCCTCTCTCAAGCATTCCCATTGTTTTCCAAGACCCTGCCTTCTGGAAATTCCTCTGTATGTCTAACCTGAGTCCTTCCTACCAGGGCAAAGTTATCTCTTGTTACCTAGTCCTTGTGAGATGGAGAAGGACCTGCTGTGACCTAGCTGATTTCCCACCCACTCCTGACTGTCCCCCTGGGTGGGTAGGCTGTCCCTCCTTTCCTCGGGTGGGGGGGGTTTGCCTACCTGATGACGTAGCCCTTGAGAAGGCCATTCTGGTGGCTCTCGGGAGGTGGCTGCCACTGGATCATGATGGACTGATTGGTCCGACCGCTGGCAATGACATTCTGCGGGGGGGCTGTGGGGGGCTCCTCAGGGAGGGAGACCCTGGATAGGAAAACATCAATAGTGGGTGGGTCTTTCCATTCTTAGTCCTGAGGGCAAATACAGGAGTTTAATGGGATACGAGGAGGTTGCTCAGTTCCTGGATGACTGCACAGTTGCTGTGTGCTTTGGGCAAGGCGCTTAACCTCTCTGAGCTTTGTTTCTTTATCTTTTAAAAGAGTACGATAAAGCTCCACTTGCCTGGTTTCTAAGACTGGTGGAGGCTCAAGGACACCACGTATGGATGAATCCTTTTAAAATACTGCAAAGCCCCCGATTGTTTGTCTGTGCAGCTGAGGGACATGGGCTTCAGTTTCCCGGATGGCAGAGAAGCTGCGGTGGGGGCTAATGATGTCCTGAGTCCTCAGGTATTTCAGAAGCAGGAGTGTTAAATAGTCACTTCCCATCTGCAGGCTGGCAGTGCTGTGTGATGAGGCTTCCTTTTCTGCCCAGCTGAGCCCCAGGCTGCGGGCAGGGCAGGCCAGGTGGGGCTGGGGCTGGGGGGGCCCATCCCCCACATCCGGAAGTGAGCGTCACCGCATTTCTTTCTCTGGCACTGCTAGGGAACACAGTGTTCCATTGCCGTGTGCTGTTTGCCTAACTGACGTGCATCCATTAAAAACAGAAGTTAATTATTTTTGATGGATGTCTCTCCCTTTCAGTTTATTTTCATGTTTTTGCTTTCTGACGGATAGCTTTCCAAAACGTACTGTACACTCCCAGGTCCTTGTAAAGCCTGCGAGCGAGGGTGATTTAACCTTTTTCTTCGTGACTCAGGGCTATTAGTGTGAAGATTCATCAGGAAGATGAATTGGGGCTTTAAGTGAAGCCCAAAGACCTGGAGAAAGTGGAGGGTTGTTTTCCTGACACGTGGAGGCGTGTCATCGGGATTTTGTCGTCGGGATTTTGTAGTTCCAAAGGTCCATGTCCACTTCGTTCCCCGCACCCTTCGTGGTCTACATGCGGCCTGGCAAATAGTAGGTGTTCAACCAACAGCGAGGGAATAAATCCTCCTCTACTTGCCCTCCCTGCCAGGTGGTCACCTGCACCCTCGCTTTCCTGTTAGGGTGTCAGGATCCCTGTGGCATCCCCCTCGTGACAGTCATGAAGACTCAAGCTCACTGGAACTTCGGCACAACCGAACGATCCGTTTAAGCCAGAGGTCTGCATACACACACACCTAAGAGAGTCTTTTCAAGAGCCAAGTACATTCCTGGTTGCCTTGTAAAAATATCAGTTGACGATATATGTGAGTGTTTATTTCTGGGCTCTCTATTCTGTTCCATTGGTCGAAGTGTCTATTTTTATGCCAGGATCATGCTGTTTTGATTACTAGAGCTTTCGAGTTTAGTGTGAAATCAGGAAATGGGATGCCTCCAGCTCTGCTCTTTCTCAGGATTGCCTTGGCCACTCAAGGTCTTTCGTGGCTCCGTATGCATTTTAGGATTTTTTTTTCCTAATTCAGGGAAAGACGCCATTGGAATTTTGATGGCGATTGCATTGGATTTATACATGGCTTTGGGTAACAAGGACATTTTAATAATAGTAATTCTTCTCAGTGGGGAAACGGTAGTCTCTTCACTACATGGTGTGGAGAAAACTGGACAGCCACATGCAGAAGCGTGAAACTGGACCCTATCTTACGCCACTCGCAAAAATGAACTCAAAATGGATTAGACTTACATACAGGACCCTAACCATAAAATTCCTAGAAAACATGAGGAAAAGCCCTTTGACATTGGTCTGGGCTGTGATTTCTGGATAGGACACCAAAAGCACAAGCAAGAAAAGCAAAAGTCAGTTAAGTGGGACCTTAGCAAACTGAAAAGCTCTTGCACAACAAAAGAAACACTCCACAAAATGGAAAGCCCCCATGTGGAATGGGGGAGAATATCTGTAAGCCCCATATCTGATAAGGAGTTAATATTCAAAACATAAAGAACACGTACAACCCAAGAGCAAAAAAAAGAAAAACAACCTAATTCAAAAATGGGCAAAAGATCTGCATCGGCATTTCCCCCACTGAGACACACAGATGACCAACAGCTATGTGAAAAGATGCTCGGCATTGCTCATCATCAGGGAAATGCACATGAAAACCACAGTGAGGTATCACCTCACACCTGTCCCAATGGCCATCATTAAAAACATAGGCAATAACAGGTGTCGGTGAGGATATGGAGAAAAGGAATCCTTGGGCACTGGGGGTGGAGATGCAAACTGGTGCAGCCACTGTAGAAAAGAGGATGGTGGTCCCACAAAAAATGAAACAGAGGATTACCGTATGATCCAGCTGTCTCACTTCTGGGTATTTATCCATCCAACAGAAATGAAAATAGGATCTCGAAGAGACATCTGTACCGCCATGTTCATTGCTGCATTAGCCACAGCAGCCGAGACAGGGAAGCACCCTAAGTCTCCGTCCACGGATGAGTGGATTGGGAAGATGTGGTATATGTATACAGCAGAATAGTATTCAGCCACGAGAAGAAGGAAATCCTGCCATTTGCAACAACACAGATGGACCCTGAGGGCACAATGCTTACGCAGCGAGATAAAGTCAGACAGAAAAAGGCAAGTACTATATGACCTCACTTACAGGTGGGATCTAAAAAAGCCAAACTTCAGAGAACCAGAGGAGAGTGGTAGTTACCAGGGGCGAGTGGGTGGCGGAAATGGGGAGATATTGGTTGAGGGCACAAATTTCCGCTTGTAAGATTAATAAGTTCTGGGGAGCTGAGGTAGAGCACAGTGATTGTAGCTAAAAATACTGTATCATATACTTAAAAGTTGCTCAGAAAATAGATCTTAAATGTTCTCACCACGAAAAAGAAACGGTGATTTTGTGGTGGGATGGGAGAGTTCACCAACGCTATGTGGTCATCCCATCGCACTGTGTAAATCAGCACCTGTCCACTTTCAACTCACACCATGTTATGTGGTGAGTGTATCTCAACAAATCTGGAAGAGTCGAAAAGAAACCTAAAAGAGGAAAGAGGAGCACATAGCTTGGGAGCGTGGGAGTCATTCTGACCTTTCATCCTACAGGGCTGAGGGGGCCAGAATGGCCTCCCACTTAAGTGGGTCTTCTCAGGCGATGTTTGAAAATGGGTGACTCTCTGTTTTTACTTAATTTTCATCATTTTGTTTAAAATCTTTTTTTGAAAGGTTACTAGGACCTGGCATCGTGCAAGTCACAAGTCACTGGATGCAGAGACCTGTGTGGGTCCCGTGGCCCCTCACACCTCATGTCCACGTGACAGTGATGGCGTCCGTGAGGAGCTACAGTGGAAATGAGGTAAGTCTTTGAACTTGCCCAGCTCCCAGTGGGAGAGACCACTAACTCGGTGGGTGCTTATGTCACACCAGGCACTGCTCACAGTGCCTCCGCTGTGTTGCCTCCTGTCCTCCTGGGAGGACGTCCCTGTGAAGCAGGCATGAGTCATGCTGTCCCATTCTACAGAGGCAGACAGCGAAGCGCACGGGGCCAGGGAGGAGGCAGCCTGGGTCCGCACTCAGTCAGGCCCCACACTGCCACATGCGACTCGGCTATAGGTCCCCTGAGACCCTCCCTCCGATGGAGTCACCCCCTCCGGAAGAACATTGTCCCCCCTCACCTCTCTGTGTCCTTGCTGAACTGTCCCTTCCCCACGTCGTTGACTGCACAAAGGCGGAACTGGTAGGAGCGAGCCGGCACCAAGCCCTTGACCATCACCGAGGTGGCCTCGGGGTCCACACTGGCCAGGAGCACCGTCCAGGGGGCATCTATGAGGACAGAGGGCGCAGGCGGAGGTGGACATCCCGGGAAGCCCTGCTCCTTACCCCCATTCCAGCAGAGGACAGCCTCCCCTACTCGGTCCAGTAGGGCCAGTCACGTCATTTTTCTGCGTCCCCTTAGCCCACCTGTCCCCGGAGGCTGGAACGCCGTGGGAGGGGAAGCAAGGGCTCCAGGGAACTGAGACGCGCATGGCTTTTCTAGCTTTTTTTTAATCCCCCATCAAACTGATGATCTCCAGGCAAACTGTGTTTAAAACATCATTCAAATGAGGCCTGCTAATTTCGGATTTCACAGCTTGGGGTCTTGGAGGATAAAAAGCAAAAAATCGCCACCGCCTGGGAGGCTCTGGAGTGGCAGGCCCTGCGTCCCCCGCCCCCTGATCTGTGCAACTGTCACAAGGACCAGGGGAGGCACAGGCCAACGCTCATTTTGCAGGGAAGCTAGGGTCCCCGGAAGGTCTGCTCAAAGGCACGGGACCAGGAAGCTGGGGGAGCTGGAGCCAGGCCCCAGGCCCACTCCCCTCGTCCGTGCTCCCCGCCGGCTGGGGCCGGAGGCTTACTGTTCTCTGACATCTCCAGGACGTAGCGGAGCAGGGGGCTGTTGCCGTCGAAGGGCTTGGCCCACGTCAGGTTGATGGCCCGCCTCTCCGCGGTGCTGAGGGTTGCCACGGGGTGCTCGGGGGCGTGAGGCAGCTGCCTGGAGGAGAGATGAGAGATGCGGTGGGGTCGCCTGTGAGGCTCGGAGTCAGGGGACACACGGGCGCCCGGGGCTCAGACTAAATGTACGACACACAGCTGGGCTTTCGGGCTGGAGGCTCTCCTCTCTGGCTCTGCTCATCCCCCCCACCCCCCCTCCCCTGGTCCAAAGCTGTACTCAGACTCCCCAGCTCTTGGCAGAGAGGGGGAAGGCCTTGGAGGAGGCTTGGGTATGTCCCCAGAGGGCAGGAGACCCAGGTCCCCCCTTGACCCGGGTGTCCGCAAACATAAGCCTCCTGTCGCGGCCTGTACCCCCTTTGCTGGGGGCAGGGCGACCTTACCTGACGCGCAGGTGGGCACTGCGGGAGTCATTGCCTCCCGCGGACAGCACGCGGCAGGTATACGTGCCGATGTCCCCCGACCACGTCTGTGAGATGTGCAGGGAGCCGTTTTTGTCGAGACGGATGCGGGGGTTGCTCTCGGTGCCCAGGGCAGCCCCATCCTTCTCCCAGACGTACCTGAGGGGAAGCAGCAGTCAGCAAAGAGGGGGCGGGAAGTAGGGGGCGTGGAGGAGAGCCCCAAAGGCGGCAGGACACTCCCCAGGAGACATGGGGCCCCCAGGGCTGGTCCCAGGCGGGGGTGGGGGGGAATGGGAGGAACCCGTGCAGCCTGCAGCCCTCTGTCCCTGTCGCAAGGTGCTCTGTCCAGGAGGCTTAGCACACGAAGCCATTATACCTCCCATTCAGGTCTAGGTCAGAGCCGTGTTGCTTTTGGCTGGAAGCCACGGCCAAGCAGCCAGCACCAAAGAGCCGGCAAAAGGTAATCTTCCGAAGAGGTTAAAAGAGTACAGCTGGAAGAAGAATTCAAGTTTCCGCACAGACTACATTTTGGAATTAGTTTTATGAGGGGAATCATTAGATCAATGCATCACTGTGAGAAATTGACTTCAGTGTCCAAAAAATCACTTTGGCTTCGGTCAGTCAGTACAAAGGGGGACTCAAGAAATTACACACACGCCTGTCCCTGACAAAATGTCTCTTCTGGAATGATCCTGGAGGAAGTACAACTGTTACTGTCATCCCCGTAACGTGGAGTGCCAGTTCTGGGGAGCACGCCATGCCGATGCACCCCCCCCGGCCCCCTGGCAAGGTTGGCCAGGGCGCTGGGAGCCAGCGCACAGGCGCTGAGCGGTTTTGCACATGACCCCTCACTCGCTCAGCCACGAGGTGTGAGAACGCTCAGTGTTAGAGAATCTAAGACTGCTGGGGAGAAGGAGCCTGTAATAGTTTTAAGTTTGAAAAAAAATCAGAAAATTGCACTTACAAATAGGAAAAAAAAAATGCAGGGCAAGGAATCTGAAAAGCTTTCCCATCCTGGGGATCCATGAGTAAGAGCTGAGCCATGGCCCTTCCAGACTTTTCTCCCCTGTCCCCAAGGGGCCTGGTACCACAGTGCTGCCAACATAAGCCTGTGTTCTGGATTCGGATTCCCTGGTCAAACTGTGGCTTGGCCACTTACCGGCTTTGTGATCCTGGGTGTGTTTATTTAGCCTCCCTGTGCCTTTGTTTCCTCATTTGTCCTGCGAGGAAAAATAATACCACCCACCTTCTAGGGTTGCTGTGAGGATAGTGTGAGTTCATATAAAAGGCTTCCAGGAGTAAAGGATCGATAGAAGTTAGCCATCATTATGTATTTCAACTCTTGAGCACATACTGGTAAATAACAGGTAGCTAGCTAGCCATGCATCTTGATTTTAAAGCTGCTCCCCACCCCCCCACCCTGCAACAAAGTATCACAGACTCTTTGTAATGTGACCCCTCCCTGCCCGGGTTTGTATCAGCTGCTCCGTGAGTCACATGTAGTCGTCTGGTGGCCAGGGTGGCTCCTTGTTTTCTGACACTATAGTTAATGCTGCAAGGAACATCCTTGTGGCATATTTCCCTACATCCTAAATCATTTCCTCCAGGATAAATTTTCAGCAGTGAAATTGCGGAGTTAAGTTTTAAGGCTTTTTATATACATTTACAAATTGTCAGAAGTAATCACCTTCAATTCATCTCCATAGCTAGAAAAGAATCATCCTTGACAGCGCTGATGGCACGTGTAGAATTTTACTTAAAAGCAAATCTAGGGGTGGAGAGTCATTCCTGTTCAAGAAATGGCCTATGGCAAGCAGACATTCTTGGCCCCGGGATGTGGTGTCTTAGGAAGGGGGTATCACCACCTGTGGAGTGTTTGTGCCCAAACAACTAAGCCCAAATCTAATCAGCCAGTTACTTGAATCTAATTAGAAAGACACGAGGTAGAGGAACAAGTGTACCGCACCATGAAAGAGTAGCTGACCAAAGAAGGGGTCAACGAACTGCGGCCCCCTGTCTGTTTGTGTAAATAAAGTTTTATTGGAACAGAGACATGTTCAATTGTTTGCACCTTGCTTGTAACTGCTTTTGCATGGAGAGCTGTGACAAAAGCTATCTAGTCCTCAAAGCCTAAATATTTATTCTCTGTGCCTTTATAAAAAAAAAGTTAGCTGGACCACTGTCCTGTAGAACCTGGTTTCTCCAACTAATTAACTGCCGGTAAACAAAGCAGTCATGAAACCAAAAATAAAAATGAGGGGGAGGGGACTGTGTAGAATGAAGGAGACATACCGAGCAAACGCCACGTGTGGACCTTGTTCGGGCCCTGAGTTACACCCACCAACTTTTAAAAAAGACACCTCTCAGATAATCAGGGACGATGTAATAAGGGATTACAGACATCAAGGGATGGTTTATTGTGTTCTGTGTGACAGGGACACGGTTGTTATGTTTAAAGAAAAGTCCTTTTAAGTAAGAAATGCCCATTGACATATTTAAAGGTGAAATGACACGCTTGAGATTTGCTTTTAAAATACTGCAGTAAAAAAAAAAAAGTGGGGAACTTTCCAGAATGCTCAGTGAGACGCGAAGGAGCGGCGGCTGCCTGAGCTGTGCCCAGCAACGCGCTCCTTCCCGCTCCTTCCCGCTCCCCCACACCAGCCTCGGCCCTCTCACCAGCTGTAGAAAATGGTGGAAGAAACCACTTACTATGATGTTTTGGGGGTCAAAGCCAATGCCACCCAAGAGGAATTGAAAAAGGCCTACAGGAAACTGGCCTTGAAGTACCACCCTGATAAGAATCCAAATGAAGGAGAGAAGTTTAAACAGATTTCTCAAGCTTACGAAGTACTCTCTGATGCTAAGAAAAGGGAATTATATGACAAAGGAGGTGAACAGGCAATTAAAGAAGGTGGAGCTGGTGGTGGTTT